>JAQFVV010014040.1:0-55029 GCA_028023455.1 Epiperipatus broadwayi
AGCAAGTACGTTCCATTACAATATATATATATATATATATACATGCTCTGTGTAAACATAACCATTTGTGATACTTCAAATAAATTTATCAATATTTTAAATATTAATATTTTTCAACAAATATTTTTAAATATAAATTAATATTTTAAGAGTTTCTTTAACCCCTCTTTATATTACCACCACAACTGCCAAATTTTAGAATCATGAATAAACATATATACCACAAAAGAAAGTGAATAAACAAAAATGAATATTAATAATGAAAAGTATATTGAAATCAAATGAAGATAGTAAATAAAATGAAAAAAATATTTTTGGCAACATTTTTTCACCACAAGCAAAAAGAAAAGATCTTGATGTTTTATAAATTGTCAAAACTTATATATACCACTAAACATAACATGATCACTATTTCTTATGCTAACAATATGGAGAGTTTTGCCTGTTTTAAAAAATATATAAATGCCTCAAAATAATAAACTTTTGTTATCCTTTGCTCTTTCTCTCTCTCTGTTTTTTTAAAAAATGTATGATACTATAATCAATGTTATGAATGGATCCTTCCAATGCTTACAATATATATGCCTCTGTGTGAAAAATAGTTGAACTCCCAATAGCCTGAATTTTTGCATCAAATAATTCAGACTTTATTTTATTTAAAGGAGGTATGTGGCTGAAACAATATAGATATAGTGCATTTCAAATATTTTTTGTAGATTTCAGATAGCATTATGCATTGTTTTTATTATATGTACATGTGTGTTAACATTATAATTATATAGGATAGTGGTATTATATGTACTTTTTGGCATCTAAACAATGTGGGAAATTTATTATAGATAGTTTTAAAATTTACATTTGTCTCTCAGCATAACATATATTTTAAAGTTAAGTAATATTTTTTTACATTTAGTACTATTGCATTTTTTTTTTAAAGTGTCATAGCATCGGCCGGGATGCGAACTCGCAACCCGGGCAACTGCCTGCAAGTGCAAGGCAGTCGTGCTGACCTCTCGACCACCAATGCAAGACAATTGCATATTTAACATACAATAGTTATGAGTCAAAAAAGATCTAATTTGCAAAATGTTTATTCAACAACAAGAGTTTTTCCTCCTAATCTGCCATTATTGCAGAGGTAAATGAAACACTTGGAGAATCCAAGTGCAACTTGTTGAGGCCATCTTGTTTTAACAATATGTAATGCTATCAAAAAAAATATTACTTAATAAATAAATAAAAACTGATCTATCAATCATTTTTTAAAAAACAAATCTTTAATTTTAATATTATAGTCACAGATATAATAGTCATAACTCTATTATTTAAAATAAAATGCAAAACACATTTATTTTTTGTTAATAAAAAATGCATTGAATATCTTATCTTTTGCAGAAAATATGTGTAAATTTGTAAAAAATTATGTTGAAACATAAGAGTAAATATGAACATTCATTAGAATTGTAAATATAAAAAACTAAATTTCAACTTTTCTGGCTTTAATATTAGTGAATTTATCAATAATATATTCATAAACTAATACCTAAACTATATCATTTCTATGAACATTATTGACAAATTAATTAATTCAAGTAAGTTAATAATTTCATAAATAATGCTTAACTTATTTCAAAACTGCAAATGAATATTCATCATTATTATTACAAAGGGGGACTGTCAAAAAAACTTAGAATTGTTTTACATTTGGAAAGTACACTGTAAATCATTTTTTAATGATTAGTATATGTCTACAGAATTAGTGACATTTTCTCCTTTTACTAATATAAAAAATGAAAAATTTTATCTTTAAAATATTTAATGACAACATCGTTATGACATTTTGCAGTTATTCTATTCGCACATCATTAAATTCAACATTAGCCATTTAAAAACAATTGAAAATCCTTCAATACATCAGTATAATTGGCAGTCTAGATATTTCAGATTTGGGTATGCCCTAAAGAACATAATGCATATTTGTTACAAAAAATTTTTTTATATTAAAATATATTATAAAAAATTGCAATTTTTTTATTTTAAATCTGGTCATCTTGTAATTTTGGTTTTCTATTTTAAAAAATTGGCATTATTCTCAGTTTGATCAAATTTGTTTATAACATCTATAATAAATTTGGAAAATGATTTTAAAAGATTTGTCCCAATTGTATTGCATGTCTTGTAATGATTTGCTGATACTGCGTAGTCATTGTAACAACTTATTTTATAAAAGTAAAGCATTTTATATTCATTAAAATATATTTATAGTTTCATTCCAATTTATTCAATGATGATTTTGTTGTTGAACATACTAATTTAATTTAGAACTTTTTTTAATATTTTGATAATTAGATTTTAATACTGAAACTGTGACTATTCTCAATAGCTCTCTTGTATCAATTATTCATTGTATGTTGAAATTTAATGTGTTTCATACTTTTGTGAGTCTATTCTATTGTCAAGTGGATGATGAGAAATATGCATATAAATTTTGAACAAAGATAAAAGAATGCAATGCACTAGAATATGATTCTGCAGCACAATCTGTTGCCACCATATTTGTGACATAAGTTTGATTCCTACAGATTTTTATATCCTTAGAAAACTCTTAAAAAACTTAATATGGCCCATTCTAAGTAATAAGAATTGTGATTTTCAATTTTGAAAAACTCAAAAAACACTTTTTATATTTCCATTTTTATCAAAAAATTTCAGGATAAACATTAATTTGTTTACATAAGTTATATTAATAATAGAATCAACAATTATGGAGTAATAAATTGCTTTTTGAACTTAGGAAATAAAATATTTCTGAATTTTACTGCCTAATGAATTTATAAATTCATCATAAACAGTGTGCAATAAATAATTCATTTTTTTTCTCTGCCTGGATTACTGAATCTGCAAATGACTTTTTAAAAAAACTATCCAATTATGAAAGATACACAATAGAATTTGTGAAATGTTTTAATTTATAATCTGTGCCTTTTAAGTGCCCAATAATTTCACAGTTGCAGTCATTCATTTTAAAATGGGTCACCAATACTTATGTTTAAATTAATTTGTTTTACCATGTCTTTATTGAATTTGATCAGAAGGTGATAACTGTTTTTAAAGCTAATATTGATTTGAAATAAAATAGGGGGGTGGGTGCATGCTCTTTTTAGTTTTAGGCTAAATTTTCTCCAGTTATTGAAGCCTATTGAAAATTCTATTTGTAATTTGGAAAACAATCTAAATTATAATAATAGATTCATTTGCTTGTTTCTAAAAATAATAACTTTTTATGAAATTCTTTTTGTGCCATTTGCTTTCAAGTAGTATAAAAATTGCATTTGGAAATATTTTTTACAGTAAGATTTATCTGTACATTATACTTTAAGAATTCTAATACCTTCAATGATAACATGGTTCACTGACTAAATAGTACTATATTATTTTATCAGGTAAATTTGTTGACCACTGTGTGATATTAGTGAGAAAATCACAATGAATTTCATTTTTATTACAGTTTTCTGAAATTTTACATGTCATTTTGTTATTTCAATTGCTTTTCACTAATTTGTTCTTCATTAGAAACATCTATAGCTTAAGATTTAAATTTTTCATATTGTTTTTTGACTTTTTCTTTTTCAATAGTAAAAATTGTTACATTTCTGTATCTATTTTGATTTCATTTTCATTTCATTTAGTTAAAAATTTAGTCAATGAATTGCTTTGCTGCAGCACATATTTTTCTTTTCTTAAAACCTTTGCATTTTTTAGCTTTGCTTTAAATCTTTTTCTTTACAGCTAAATAAAATGAAAAATGTTAAGCAAATTAAAAATAATAATAAAATTAAATTAAATTAAATATGTGTTAAATTGATTTTAATATTTGATGGCCTGATTCTTATAATCAACTAAAATACATAAATTATACTGCTTTGAATGGGTCCTTGCTGTTGACTTTCAAAACTAACAACCATATTAAACAATGCTTGTAAATATAAAAAAAGAATATAGTACATGAATACCTACTTGATAATGTAACATTTCTTTTAAAAAAGCAATACTAAAAACATGAAACATACTTAATGCAACAGATTGCACTTATTTGACTGAATAAATATTAAAACTGTTCTAAGAATTTTGAGATATTTTCTCATGGTTGAAAAGAGAATTTTATTCATCAGTGTTATCAAATAGTAAGAACTTTTACTATAGCATTTGTTGTTTTATGAATGGCAAATTGTGTACATTAAGATAGTATCTGTGCTAGATATTCACTGAATGTATATCTTTTTAAAGCTTCTAGCTTTCAGAGGCTCCAAGTGCAAGCTTCTTGCACCTGTTTGACAATCATAAGGGTGATAATGTAATTAGAAATGCTCTGATGTTTAGACAGCAGTCGACATTGAACTCTATTAGAAAACAAGATTTTCTACTACAACTGTAAATATGTAATATATAATATTTGCATCAATAAAATTATGATATTTATACATAAATCATGGAATTGTATTATATATATATATTATTTTAAAATTATAATGATTATGTAACCTATTTTATTTGTTCTTTTAATGTAGATTAATAAATTATTGCTCAGAACAGTTTTAATATTTATAACTGCTATAAGCATCGAAAATAAAGGACGAGTTGAAATATTAATCATTAATTACTTTATAATAGATGCAATACAGTTATTTAGAAGTTTAAAAATTAATGATATATATATATGTTCTTTAAAATAATCATTTAAACTGTATTTGTAGTCTATAGAATGTCTATAAATCAACATTATTGTTATTATAATTATTACTATTATTATTAAATATGGTATGACTCGAATGTTTTAAAAAGTCACTCTCAATCAACAAAAAGAAATAGAAATATATTTTCGTTATATGTGTGTGTATATATAGATTAAAATTATTATTTTTCATCAATATTTTTAAATATCAATCCAATTCAGAATAAAAGTCTATCTCAGTTTAATTCGATTTTTCTATCATATAATTTCATCCACCCCCATATAATCTCTTTCTAGGTCTTTGACAATTTCTTATCGAGTGGAAGACTTCAGTAGTTAATTTTTTTTAGTAACATATCCTGCCTAACTCCATTCAGCCTCCTAATTTTTTCAGTGATGTCAATGATAGTTATTTGTTTTCTCATTCATGAATTTTATTTTTAATCTTCTATCGTTATTCTCAATAGATATCTCTCTATACTTGCTTTTCGTTTAAGAACCCTGCTTTCAGATCCATAAGTAAGTACTGATAAACACATTTACTAAAAAACACACTTTTCAAACTCTTGGAAATATTTTCTTCTAATATTAAATTATTCTTACCAAAAGTACTCCTTTGAAATTTAATTATATAAATTATATAGTTTTATCTGTATTAATAATCTGATATATTTGTTATAGATACACTAAATCATATCAGTAAAATAAAATATGTATTTTTTTAAAAGCAACAGTTACTTATCCTAAATTTTACTAGTCATTAAATAAAATATTACAACTTCTACTTAGAGTTTTAAAGTTGGCATGTTACTAACAAATGAAATTATCTTAAGGAATGTGATAAGAATACCAATAAATCAAAATTTTCTTTTAAAAATCTTTGCTCTTTATCTGATGGCTTAGTAATTTGATTAAAAGTATTGGCTGAATAAAAAAATGAATATGGAATTTTATATGCAATATAGAAATTTAAAGATAGAAGCTTGACAATGATAGAAAATGTAAAAATTATTTGGGAATTAAAACTATTAAAATATATAGTCATTTTTGGTTATGATCACTTTAGATTTTTTTTTTAATGATTTAAAACTAATTTAAAGGTCTGGAAAATGGCATCACAATCTTTTCAAATGCTTTAGTTGATAATGGAAATATTTTAATCCAGATAGAGTACTATTTGGATTAATCTTTAAAAAATGTTGCAAGAATTCAGATGACTCTTTTTAATAATATATCTACCCTATGATCTCATTTAGAGTTAGAAGATATTCAGCTTGATAAAATAACAATAGTTTTTTATGATCTTTAAAAGAAAACTACTGCAAACCCTGATGAGATCCCTGGTCATATGGTAGTTTTACATTTATTAGAATTTTTATAGAAATATATAGACTCATTAAGTTTATAAAAATGAACATGACAAATATACTACAGTAATTATTGTAAAATGTTGTCAAAAATTGACAAGAATTGCTTCTCTGATAGATGAGTGATGAGTAAAATCTCTGAGAATGAACTTTGTAACTTTATATATATATATATATATATATATATATATATATATATATATATATATATATATATATATATATATATATATATATATATATATATATATATATATATATATATATATATATATTATAATGGAATGTAACCAGAAACAGGTGGTGAAAGGAGTCACTATGCATGAATCAGTTATGTATATGTTGGTTGCCCATTTGATTAAAGGTACATGTTTTATGTATTCATTTATTAACCTGTTTGTTTATATCTTTAATTATATTTTATGGGATTATGTAATTTAATCATCATTATAAAATTTGATTCTTGACACCCACTATATCAATCGAGATAGATAAGTTTTCTTAAACCATTTCTAAACCTACAGCATTATATCTGAATGCATAGAGTAATTATTATATTTATAATGTTTCCCTGATCATCAAATTTTTATATTATGACTTTTTAGATATTAATAATTTTAAATAACAATTTTATTACATAATATCATGTGGTTATTTAAGTTATTCTAATCCCACAGATAACTCATGATGATAACCCTGCTTTGATGAATCTAAACTATTATGTTCAATCGAACAACATCTTTATAGGTAATGAATTAATTTACTCTAAGCATCATTTAAAATTAAAAAAGGGTATTCTCTGACTAAAGAACATTTTGTCTACACCCATCCTTTGTTGATTACTTCTTTACATCCTAGCACTTTTTCAATATAAAGTATGATCCTTAAGGGACAGTTATAAAGTTTAGAAATGCTTGCATGGAATAAGATTAAATATAAAATAAATATAAAAAAATTAATACATTCTAAATTTAATTAATTAAAATAAATATTAAGAATTGTTATATCATGGATAAAGTATTAATAAAAGATGCAGATGAATAAAATTTATTGAATATTAATAAGCTTTCTATAGTTTCTATTAATAAAAAAAATTTCTTACCATTCAAAGTAATTTATATGCTGCTCTCTTTAATGCCATGGTACCATGTTATTTTTAAAATATGCTACGTTTATAAAATTTTATTTTGACAAATATGTACAATCCGGATTATTAAATTAATCCTTATTTCTCTTTCTTTTGTTCTAATGAGAGGCAGAAGATGATACTTCTTATTTTGAAAGGATAATAGATTAGTCTTAAAATTTTGTCATTTCAGATTACAAGTGATCATCTTTGGCAAGAATATTACACCATCCAGAATCAAATGGGACACACTGGTTTTTATTAACACATTCTTATGTTTTTCATTTCAATAAAGTTTTCTGTCATATTTAAATAATGGCAAGAAGCAGACAAAAGTTAATATTTTTTTCAAACGCCAATGGCCTTCATTCACATTGCCAAAACAATTCCTCATCTACCATCTAATGATTGTCTTCAGGTTGTTTCCTCAAATCTGCAACAACAAGAAGCAGAAAAAAGAGAATGACTTATTATCTGCCTATTTACATACAACCCTTACTAATTATAATTTTAGTCAATTTAATCTTATTTTTTTAAATCATTAATATTTTTTTTTCTTTTATATTATAGAATATAAATTTTAAAATTCAAATCAAAGATTACAGATATAATTATCTTAAAATGTAATTTTATATCTGCTTTTTCTCGAATGCTATCTAAAATATTTTTATTTTCTTTTTTCTTATTTTCCAATACTATAAATTAATTAAGAGATTATATTTAATTATATCCAAAATAACATTTAGTATTTTTTTTCTTACTTAATAAAAAAATTAATATAAAACAGCTGTATTTATTACATACTGCTTTTTAAAAAATATATATATGTAAATACTGATTTTGGTATATATGAGTATGTTTATATATGTCTGCAATAAATACAATTATAATAGCATCATTTTATACTAGAAAATTCATTGTACTATTTAAAATTTATAGAGTAACAACAATTCATTTCTTTTTAAAGATTAAGATGAATATAATAATACCAACATATATAATTATTATACTTTGTTATCTTATATTTTTATAGATAGTTTATTTTATTAATTATCAGTATGGTTTTTTTGTAATGTCGAATGACAACATTTGACCTCAGTTCAAACTATTATAATATATATACACACACATATACAGAATACACACACAAATATATATACATTGTTGCTAAACATATGAAAAAGGTATGATTTATAAATTGCTTTTAAAAATTTGATTAACTAAGAATGTTCATGGAGATGTATGAAAGTAATTATTATTATGTTTCTGTAATATGAATGTATGAGAGATCAATTTAAACTAATAATTGAAACTTTAAGATTTCTAAAATTAAAACTGGTGTTAAAAAGAATATATTCTAGCTGCAACTTTATTTTCGATATTTATAATAGTCACCTTTAGAACAATTTATAGACAACTTCGTGAATGCACGTCAAGATGCATTATAGGTTTTTTAGAATGAGGTTTTTAATTTGAACAGATTAAAAGCAAAAACAATAACTTCATCTTATATTTAACTTTATAATATGTTAATGATTTTGCCATTCTCTGTAATTGAAAGGATAAGCTAAAATTATTTTTCATATTTTGAAAGCAAATCTGTAAAAACTTTGATGTTCCAACAGTTCATATGCTTTGCCAGCCAGTGAAGAGAAAATAAACTTCAGTGATCTTTGATCTAGACTGTTAATTTCTTGAGAATAGAGATCAATAAAATATTTTAGTTACATTTTAGGTTGAACTGCAGTCTTGAATATGATATAGATTTGATTTACAATACAGATTTTAATATATTTTATCTGCATTAATCAAAATAAAGGATAGTATATTTCATAATTATATAGAAGTGAACCACCAAATTTCTATTAAAGCCACATAAAACCTGAAAAGTGTTATTTTGTTCTATAATAATCAGAAAATATGATGGAAAAATCACTCACATATTCTTGAACCTTCTAGATGTGTTAAATATTAACTCTCCAATTGCAAAAGCATGATTTTGTTAATTTGATTTAAATTTTTAACTTGAATAATAAAATAGAGTTTAAAATGTTTGCTAAGTAAATAATTAATTGTATTATTTCCAGTATTAAATCCCAAGTTTAATTTTAAAATGGAAACCTCAAGAATATAGTCTGTTGATGGATATTTAAATGCACTACCAACTCATGATCACTGATTAGTTAAGATTACTATAGATGGCAATAGAATCAATGGATGTCCTTGTTTATCATATATTATGTAAGATAATAAATTTAATGATTTTGTTATTATTATTAAGATTAGGTTAGAAAAGAAATGTTACATTGGTTTTAGGATTAATCACACATATGAAAGCACAAAGTTAAAGATTTTTATAGTTAGAAAGATTTTTAACAACACATTTAGCAATAATATTTTTTTAAAAAACAATTTAGAAGACTTGATCTTTCAATAGTAATAATATCTAAAAGAGAAGAAGTAAGAGTGATTGTGGAAAAACATTTTTGATTAAAATTAGGAAGGTGACAATAAAGATTGAAGCAGTAGTAATTGTAATAGTAGATAATGTGCATAAATTAATAAAGAATTTAAGGACAGTATTAGTAACTTTTTATCTGGTTCCAGATTTCATTAAAAGGCATTGTTACATCACTATTGCCTTACTTAGAGTGTCCCAGTGATGCATTGATTATCACCTTATTTAGCTGAAGCTCATGCTTTTTAATCATGCAAAACTACAGTTCATGCTTTTTTATTGTACAAACTATTATATTTTATATTTAATTTTTCTTACTATATAAAAATATAGTTAAGCAAAAAAATTCCATTGGAATGATCAAATAAATGAATTTAAGTGGAAATCCTTTTATTTGGATTGAATATTATTAGAGTCTGTTGTATAACAAATTAAGCTAAAATGATAGATATATATCTATTACTTCAAAATAATACTTAAAAAATGTTTTAATGCTTTTTATTTAAAGTATTCTAAGATTTTTCAATATAATTAGAAATGGTAAGTTTGCAATTATAGTATTCATTTTATTTTATATTTATATATTATAATTTTTTTCAACCTGTAAAATTTAAAAATATTTGTCATTTAGTATTATTATTATTATTTTTAAAGATATAATTATATATGATAATTTAAAATTTAATGGATTAATATTGGTGGAAATATTTAAATTAATGATATATTCCATTTTCTAAATCTGTTAAAATCTGCAATTGCAATGTTTTTTTTTTAAAGACAGATAGGCAGTGAATTTGAGACAGCACAACAGAGCTACTGTCTTTTAAAAAATGTCATGGCCGCAGATTTTAATAAACTTTGTTTTTTATTTTTATTTTTATTTTTTTTTGCATCGATGATTTCAGCCTTTTCTTTTGTTTTCTTTTGTCCATTGATGATTTCAGCCATTTTTGCATAGAAATTTATCACTTGCAAGCTTCTTAGTGGTTCTGCAGCATCAACTGGTGGCCAGAGTACACATAACCAAGCACTACTGAATTGTAATACTTTATTTAACAATGTTTACAAAAATCAGGCATTTATTTTATAGTAAATTAAAACACAAAGTCAATTTGATTTTGAGAGCTGACGTTAAAAATGGACCAGAAACAAAAAGAGCAATCTCATACTTCAGTTTATAGGCCCATACTAAATTGTAAAAAGGATTGAAAAAACATGGATTGTCAAGAAGTGTAAATGTTCATTCATGAAATAATAATACAAGTGATTTTTTTTTAAAGAAATACATTCTTTCTGAGTCGTAGTAGAAAAAAAAGAAGATCCTGAAAAATTAGACCAGGAATAAAAATATTTGCATATAAGGAGAGAAAATGGGTGTGTGTAGGAGAGAAAGGGTATTCAATTCTAATAAGTGAATAGATATTTTTAACATGGATCTGTAAATCTGTGTGTTTATTTAGAGCTTTCTTAATAAGAATGTTTTTTTAATTATTTCAATTAAGTATACATGGTGAGCCAAAAATAGATATCAGTACTGATCAGATGATGTTTAATCTTTTATGTGCTCAACATTTCCCTCTTCATGATTGCAACATTTCTAAAATGTTTATTTCAGAATTGCAACTGATAGTCTGAATCATTTCCCAAATTGTTTTGTAAAAATTTTAGATGATATGTTTTTAATTTATGCAATAAGTGTAATATTATTAGCATCACATGAGATGCACATTATGTGGACTTTTAGACTTTATAAATATCAAGGTGAATCCTATCTCATAATATCAGCAAACTTTCTTTTTTCATTCATCCATTTTACAATATTTCTTGATCTTTACAATATTTTAAGATACTGTTTAATATTTCAACTATCCATATTTCTTATAACTAGGTCAGTAATATTTGTTTTCTCATCCAAGTATTTTGTTTTGATCTCTTCGTTATTCCCAATATAAATTCCTCCATATTTCATTGAGGAATCAAAAGATTCTATATAGCTTTTCTGCTAAGTAAGAAAGTCTCAAATCTGTAAGTGAAAAATGGTAATACATAACTATTAAAAATATTTCAAACATATAGAGATATTTTATGTTAATATTATTTCTATTAACCAAATTTAATTCTATGATTAATTTTATCCGTTATGTTTTTATCTATATTAATTATTTGATCAAGATATTGGTAGTTGTCAGCATTTATTCATTCAGGTTCATCAATGTTTATTTACTTCTTCTGAGAAATCCATTGAAAATTATTATTTTCAGTAATTATCTTTAATCCAATTTTTATTTTTATCTTTATAATTCTTGCAAGACTTTTTAAGACTTTGAAGCATTGTTTGCAAAAATAAGTGCATCATTTTCAAAATCTAAATAACCTAATAATTTGTATTTACTTTTATTCATTTAGCTGCCCATTTTGATCCACAAAATATTTCCTATAAAACTGTTGTAAAAGGTGTTGGAGATAAGGAATTAACTTGTGATGTATTACTATCAATTTTAATAATTTTAGTGTCATTATCATTGTCATCAGCAGTTATGAGTTTGATCAAAAGCCAAATCAATAATGATAATAATAATAAATTTATGGATGAGTTTTACAATGACTATTCAAACCAATCGATGAACCATAAATTAATCCCCATATAGAACATACTAGTTTGTTATTTAGTTTATTTGAAATGTTTGTCTTTTAACTTCTACAGAAAATATTTCTTTCTAAAATACTTTATCACCCTGTCTAATTGGACTTCTATAATCAAAATTGCACTTTTATGGAATGTCTTTGAGATGGCCTTCATTATAAAAACCATGCTTACCATGAACCATTCTTTTAAAGAATATTGTATTGTTCTTTCATTTTATGTGCCCAATCTAATGAAGGTGTAATTTTATAGTAGTAGATTCTAATATTGCACCTAGAAATTTGAAAAATATATTGTTTTTTGATATTGTAATTGTATTTTAAAACTTTACAAAGGGTTCATAAATGAAACCTTTTAAGATTTTACTTTTAATGCCTTTAAATTATGTCAGTAAGTGTCCAAGTTTCAGTTATATTGGACATGATAACAGTTTTGCATACAGCTAAGTTAGTTGCATAATTTATTTGACTTATTATATCTTTTAACTTGTTGAAAGTAGCAGATTCACATTGAAGGAAAAGGTATGAAAAAGATAATTCAAAGGTGCTCACAAGACAATGACATATATTTCTGTAAGTCAACATAGTATGAATCATATTGAGAAAGTTATGTATCTCATGGCATACAACAATGTAATAGTGTGTGCATATATATATATATATATAAAGTTAAAAGAAAAAGTAGAAATAAACACAGATAAAAAATTGTAAATATTTTCTATATTACATTGAAATAACAGTTAAGGATTACATAATTTTGAATTAAAAAATATATTATAAATTAAACATTTAAAAAAGTTCTAATTAATATTTTATTAATTATGATTTTAAAATTATGACAAACATGTTTTATGCTACAATAGATATACTGGTAATTATAAAATTCCACTATCTTGATTACATTAAGAAATTTTTTAAATTAAAATGTGTGTAACATATTTTGATAAAAATCCTACAAAGTTGTTTTTGAAAGGATTAAAGTAAATTGAAAAGAGTCATTAACTTTTTTTAGTCAAGATAAAGAGAACATACTTTTAATTACTGTGTTTTTTTTAAATTTTAACCTCATTATAAAAAGGCTGAAAAAAAGATTAGGAGAATTTGAGAGTTTTGTAGATTATGACAAGATTACTACTACTGTAAAGCAATAACTGAAGGTAAGGGACAGTGTATCAGGTTGCTGCTAATACAACATTGGAGAAGTTTTGATTTATATAAATAGAGAACAGGGCTATCTCTTCTATGGTTCATTAGACCATATACCTTGTGTACTATTTAGTATGCCTAAAGTCTATAAAATTCTGAAGTAAATAAAGCTGACTATATATATATATATATATATATATATTAATTCTAATGTACTTCATAGCCAGTAACTAATAATATATATATATATATATATGTCAACAGTTCCTGGCTTATACCTTTCCTAAAGATTACAATAAGTTAGTATATTGTTTAGAAGGAACCAGCTTATCAAGAGATTCCATCAGTACTGAAGTAGTTTATATGTATACTGTTTTATTTATTGACAAAAAAGCACAGGTAATGGTACTGTATCATATATATAAAGTATATTTTATCAGTAGAGTGTGTTATATATAGTGAGAATTATATTATTTTAAATAATTTATTAAAAATGACAGTTAAAATCTCTAATTTGAAAGTAAAAAAAGTAAATAATTTTTTCTTGAATTATAGAAGTCTTAAAAACAAATAATTGTTTCATAAATGATTTTATTTTGAAATTTTTTAAAAAAGAAAAAATCTTATTGTAAATGATAAAACAAAAAGCCAAAGGATTTTTTTTTGGAAGAAGACTTTCCAAACTGGATCTAACAAGTGATTATTTGTTTAAAAAAAACTTTTATAAAGGACTGTCAAAGAAGTAATACTTTTTTTAAGCTTTAGACAGGAAGAGACTACTGATCACTTCCTCTTCAAATGCACAACCTTGAACAATTTAAGAACTCACTTTCAGCAAAACATGATAAAAAATCACATTGAAATAAACCTCAAAATGGCAATTGAAAAAAGTGTATTCTCCAAAATCTGGCTCTTGGCCATAATTAAAATCTCCATCTGGGCATTGTGCTGTAAGATGATGTTCCAGGTAGAGACCCTGAATAATATATCCACAGTATTTTGGCAGATCCTAAACAAAGAAATGGATAGGGATATGCACACTGTTGATCCCTTCACAGCTGTGCAAACCTGGGACTCCATTGCATTCAGATAAAGCTCTTCTGCAACTTCCTCATTTGTTGGGTTGCTGTTGACTAAAATGTCCCCCAAAAAGGGAGATGCCAACAAAGAACAAACATGATCTTTCATATTAATGAACAAATGTACACATCAACACTTCTAAATACATCATAACCTTAAAGCACTCAATCAGCAATGCACTAAATCTAGAAAACTGAAACATGGATACTAATATTATCTACTAATAGCACCTCATTTTAATCTACCCTGCTGCATTTACCATAAATAAAAGTTGGAAGTGGAGGAACAGAGAGAATGAACTTTAGAAAATATTTATTTTTGAAACATCAATCAAATCACAAATGTTTTCTGGACAAAACAGCAACTCAAATATGAACCTTTTTCTTTTTTTTTTCATGCTATCTTATAACCTTTTGCTTGTTTTATGCTTTTCAGTCTGTATTTTTTTAATCTAAATAAATTTGTTTTTGAAAGTATAAAACAATAAAAAAAAAAACTTTTTTTTACCATTAGAAATAATGAATTAAATAATAATTTTGATTTATACTATCTATTATCTATCTATCTATATATATATATATATATATATATAGATATATATATATATATTATATACACACACACTTATGTTCTATTAAAAAATGAATTGAATTTTATTATTAGTGTATCACAATTCTGATATATAATTTTAGTTTATATATTATGTCTGTTCTTATGTAGATGAGTGACATGCACACCCATATATGTTAAATCACTCATTAATTATGTATTATAAAAATGAATTTTATTTATAGGTTTATGATAATTCAAATATGTTCATAAATTATTGTACAGCACATTTGTATGCTTATATTCAAGTATTTTATGTAAACCTATTATGAGATTTGTAAATCACAATGTGGTAGCTTATTGTATTAATCAAGATCAATATGCTGAATTTATATTTATGGCATACTCAGCAGACTTTAATTTCATTTTTTTGTTTTTAATTAATAAATTTATATTTCATTATTAAAGTTATTCCAGTGAACTTAATTAATTCTAGAATAGATTTAAAATATTATATGTTAGAATTCTCTCTCTTGTTCACAGTAACAGTTATAAAGCTTTTGCTCACTAAGCTGGATTTATGCATAATGTTCTGTTATATAATAGGGAGTTATGTTTAATGTTATGGACATCAAATTATGATGATACTGAATGGTGCAAAGGTGATATCTTTTAAAGTTTATACACCACAATTTTATTTTAATTATTTATTCAGATATTAAGTTTATAGTTGGCCAGTACATTAAAGGTACTAAATGGCCAAAGAATTGATGATGATAAGCTCATTTTAGTATCCCAACATTATTTTTTTGTTATATTCTTATGGATTAGCACTTTAAGTTTGTGCAACCAAATTATTATGTTGCATTGCTGCCATAAGTTTGGCAAGGGCTAAATAATTCGTCTGGTTTATAGTAGACCCATTTCAAAGCTTGTCAAAAGATTGACTGTTGATGAGTTTATTGTTGATCATTTATTATAGTGAGTGATTATTGCTTTTGCATAATGCTATGAACTTATAGTTACTTGTAATTAGTTCTGGGTTGCTCTCACATGCTTATCATGCACATTTCTCATTATATTTATTTGTATTTAATTTTATATTTAAATTTTGTATTGGCTTAGAATAATGATGATGATTTTCTATCATTCCAGGTTAATGCCAGACTTTGTACCATTACTATATAGTGTATGGAAACCACTAATCAACTTTGCTCTTAGAAAAAAGTGGAGATATCAAGAGAAACATCATATATAAGTATGTGAAATTTCTAGTAACTGTTGCATTTGTCAGGATGGTTCAGTTGGTTCATTCCCTTAAAAAATTCAATATTCAAGAATCTAAGAGTCAAGGTTCAATTTCCATGTGAGCACTGTTACTAGTTAGGCCAGCAACACCAGAATAATGACACCTTTCAAAATGTTGTGCATATATTACCCTGTGTGCTCTTAGTAACAGTTGAATGTAAATGGAAAATTTTAAATAAAATGCTATTTTTTTAAAGATATTCAATACTTAATATTAGATAATGAAAATAGTCCAATATGTAAATAGAACACCATCATCACAAACCTTCAGGAAAATCTTTTATAATATCATTGTCATTGCTTTTCAAAAACATATTTTCTAAGACATATCCTTATCAATTTCAAATTGTCTACTTCCAAAAATATCTTACTTTTTTAGTAATCAATCTTTTAATTACATCCCCCCCACCCTTTTTAAGCAACATTAAATCTTTTTACAAGAGATAAAAACGGTGTATTTAATGTAAAAATATTAACATAATAATTTAAAATTGACTTTACTAACTCTGATTTTTCTTTTTCTTTAAAATATGCAACTTTTTTATTATTATATTACTATACATTTTAAAATAATTCATAGTAACTAGATCTGATTATTTTAGACATCTACATGTCTTTAATTCATAGTAACTATTAATTATTATAATAAAATTTTGCTTTTTTCACAAAGAGAAATAAAATAGCTGAAAATCTATACTTTTCCGAATACACTTATTTTGCTTCTTTCACTAACTCAGTCTTCCAGCCACATAAGAGTGTGTTGACATATTCCAGTGCTATGACTTGAAAATAAATTTATTTTTTTCTAACTCTAATCCTACACATTTACTATTGCCTTTTATTTATTTGTAGCTATTTTCTAAAGAGATATGCTACAAATCTCCAATATGGTAAATAAAATTGAGTTAACTTACCTCTCATTATTATCTATATCATGACGAATTTTGTTTCACTTCACCTTTAACACATATAGCTTTCTTTCATTCTCAACTGTTTCTATTTTTTTAAAGACTTATTAAATGTCATGCCTTTGACTACCATAAATTTTTCTTACTATGATGCCAGTAATACATTAAAATTGGTTAGTCGCGAAATCTTTGCTAGTTTGTCTGTATTATTTTTTTTTCTTTATAGAGATTTGACCAGTATTCAATGATTAAAAGGATATGAATACTGCCTCATAATTCTAGTAAGATAAGAAATCCAATCACCAGACAACAATTTAGAATGAATACAAGGAGGGCTATCTCATGTTAAACAGTATAAGAGACTTATAACCCTAAATATGAAATAGAAACAAAATCTTTGCAGACTAAAGCCTTGTTAATGAGATTTATGAGTCTTAGAGATTAGTATCTTATGATGCAAGACTAAAGTAATTGTTCATAAAAACCATGAAGGTTAGGCCTATTCATTTTTGAGACTTACAGACTGGTACATATAAAACATTTAAAGCTGATAGATGCATGGACTGTCACAAAACATTGTGTCCTTAAATCAATGACAAAATCCTCCATTCACTATCAGTACTGAAAGTAGAGCTAAACAAGTATCAATAGTTAAAAGCTTCTTCCCATCTTTGAACAAAGATCTTCCTTCTTTCTCCTGCATCCTTTTGAATATTAAACTTTTCTTAAATCTGTATTAGGAGTTCAGATATGCCTTGCTGCGAATGACTGAGCTTCATTGTCAGTTCAGTGGAGATTTTTATTTATGTTAGATTTATTCTGTTAAATTCACTTTTAGTGCAATGGATAATTTTGATCATATCGGGTCTGCCATGGATCTTTTTCATTTTTATTTCCATGGTGGTGATCCCTTTTTTCTCTTGATATATTGTATAGTATTGATACAAAGATCATTATCTCCTTTATATGATATTCTCTGTTGAGGTTTAGGCATTCTTTCTTTTTTCAATTTGCAGGTTGCTACTGTCAACTGCATTTAACAAACAGTAACCTGCTTAATATTTTGCCTAACTGTATGAATTAACATTCTTTCAATATGACTTGGAAAACTATGTCTTACTATTCTAATGATTTATAATTCTGATAATTGGGTATTTAGCGAGGTCTTCAACTTAGCCACTTGCTTTCTTAAATATAGAATTATGTTTTACTTGTCTGGCATTTGTCTTGCAATATTCAAGGTTTAATGCCTTCCTGATAATATTTGCTCCAATAGAAGTTCAGTAAAGCCTGATTGAACTCGTTAAAATGCTATAGCATGATGAATAAGGAGTTACACCAATCTTGGGATGATCCCTGCATATGACTACAAGCTATTGAGAGCTTTGTTTTCTCTCACATCGAAATTAGATTAAAATTTCTTTTCAAGTTATTTATATATTTAATAAATTTCCCATCCATATTGCCTGAAAAAAACTGTTATCTTTAAAAATTAGTTCATTATATTGAGTATATTACTGCGAATGTGTAATTACTTTTTTTAGATAGAATTGTGTTTACTTTTCTTTTCAGAGAGATTATATCTAACCCACTAACTTGTCCATCTTCTTTATGATCAATCACTATTTTCTGGATTGTTCAAGTATTTCTTTCTGCCAAGTTAAACTTATGCATCTTTTTTTTGGTCAGCTCCTAATTTCTTTTTGGTCAGCTTCTAACTTCTTGATTCTATCAATTACTTTTTTCTGTTGATTTACAACCTCTCAAGTCATCAATTTCCTTTTGTATTTGCACTAAATTATTTTATATTTATTCACCATCTCCACTATCTCATGTAATGAACTTATCTTGCGATCTTGTTTTTTTTTTATTTTGCTGAATTTCCCTGATGAACATCATCCATTCTGCTAACCAAGCTCCACAATTCTTCCTCCAATCTTTTCATAATTGCCTCTTTCATCTGCATTTGATTATTTTTAATTTCAGTGAATAATTTCTCTATCTGGTTTTTATTGTCTTTATCTATATTTTATATTAATTTTTATTGTTTCTAAGTCAAGATTTCTGGTTGACCCATCATCTTTATTTTCTTTTTTAATATTTCTATAAACAAGCCCATAATCATCTCATGATCATCTCACCAGCTATATCCTTTCTTGGAGCTAACAGTTTTTTTTCCAGCATGTACTTCATAAATATTTATATTTTTGCTGCACCTGGCTCTGTGGTTCCCATCTGCTATGCTATCAGTACTTTTTTGCTTACAGATTCTGAGCTTGTATCTTTGCTTTTAATCTTCTGATCATATATATATATATATATATATATATATATATATATATATATATATATATATATATATATATATATATATATATATATAAAAAATACCCACAGTATTTTACCATTTTTTAAATACATACTTGAATCCTGAACAAAATCTAAATAATAATAGTTATGTTCCCCATCAATTAATTGATATAAATAAAAGTAACCATGCAACATCTACAAAATGTCAATGTCAAGCTGATGTTGCAAATTCAAAATGATGAATTTTTGAATATGTCAATAATATTGATGAATTAGTTAAATAAATAAAAAATTTACTCACAATAAATATATGTAATCCAAGAAATCCAGTTGCTACAAATCTAAAATTGTAAATCTTGAATCATATCTCGAAGAAATGTAGTGTGATTCTAACAATACATTAAATATTAATCTTTGAATTTTCTGACTATATTTTCCCTCCATAGCTAACAATGAGCAGTATTTATCAACAGTATTTGAAATGGATTTAATACAATAATTTTTTTTGGAGGCCCAAATGACCCTACATTTATAGTAGGATATAATCTTCTATCAAAGAATGCTCAGAATCATGGTTTCCAAACAAAAAAATGATAAATACGTCCAGTATTTTATCATTAAAAAATTTTAAAAACCCAGTTTTTACATACTTCAACACTAATTTTTTACATGTCATTTTGTGCAATAAACCATGCCTCATTAATCTTTCATTTTCTATCATTTCTTTTCTCACAAATCACTACAATAATACCAGGATCAAATACCATGTCCATATTTCTTTTCATGATTATAAAATATAAATGTATTTGTCAAATCAGTTTTAGATTTTTTGAACATAAATGAACATCATGTCATTCTTGTTCTTTGTATATGCAACATAATGGTGTTCCAATGTATCTATTTTATTTTTCATATTATTTATTAACTTATTCCAATTTATTGGTGACATAAATCCAACAATAAAATTATCTGCATGTTTCCAATTTTATTTCCAACATCTGGTACAAATATAAGCATCACTCTTTTTTTTCATTTCTGCCATTTAAATTCTCATGCATAATATTTCTTTATATTGAATGTATTTATATATCAGTTTCATTAAAATCAGCTTCTTTATTACATCAGAAATATAAAATTTCCAAATTCTCATCCTTGTCAGGTTCAAATTTTACATAAATAGTTAGTTGTTTTGATGCAAAAATGCTCTCAAACCCACAAATTTATATGACATTGGTACATGTGATCTCACACTGATGCATCCTCTAACATTAAATGGATTAACAATCATTTTATAATACAATGAATCAAGTCTTTTTCAGGCTTCATAGTCTCAACTTAAATTCTGTGTATTTAATTCACCAAACATACATTTAATAGTAGCCTTCACCCACATACCAAAACAACTTGCACATACTTTATGTATATACAGTTTTGATATTGTTCTATCTACTATACTATTCTTTGCATACTTTTTTATCATTAATTATGCATCCACCTCATCCTATTAGTAATCATCTTTTTTTTTACTAAATTCAGCCCCTACTTTTATGTAATGTATCTTCTACATCCCACTTTATCCCTTTACTTTTGTTTTATTTATGTCTACTATTATTTTACCCAATTATATAGTTTCTCTATTCTTGCATTTTTTGTATGTAATAATCTTCTTCGTTATTGCAGGTTTTGTGTTATTGTACAATATTAATTAAGTTGGTGACACACAGATTTCTGGGTGACTCAAATGGAAACAAATTGGAAACAAATGCAATGGAACTTGACAATAATTGAAAAATTGATGATGAACATACTGAAAGCTTTATCAAATACTGTCTCTTGGTAATATGTGTATCTGGTATCAGTAATATTTTCTGCTCACCATCTTTCATGCAAATACACACACACACACACACACACATATATATATATATATATTGTGATGAGAAAAGGTGAGTGCATCTCACTATGGTCAGACCTAGGGTCTTTGGGTAGGATGCTGTGAATGACATGATGAAGTACCTAACCTATAATCATATCTACTTCCAATGGGCTAGCTTTAAGTTTACACTTTACATTTAGACACAATTTGGGCTTTTTCATCCATACCTCACCCTTTTGTATTTCTATTATGCCCCAACATTCAAACTCAGGGAGAAACTTGCCTTCAGCTCTCTTCAGGGGTGAATTTACACTAGATAGCAACTACTGCACCTCTATAAGGTTCCAATTGATTTAAAGATTCATCCAAACATAATACTATATTATCACATAAGAATGAAATGTGTGTGGAGTTATATATCTGGTTATAAGTTGATGAGAGAATGTATAAATGATTTTGATAAACTACAGACCAATGTAATTTAAATCAAGTTAATAATATTTATTAACTAAAATAAAAATTCTAAACTTTTTAACATGATAAAAAGATTATAATTGTATATATCAATAATATATTTCTACCATATCAATGATTAATATATTCACTATTCCAACCCTTATCCATGGTAGAGATACATTGTAAGGCACTAATCTTTTATTAAACTGACTGTAAAGCTAGCTAACTAATTTATAATATTATACAAGTATATCCATAATAGCCTTATCATCCAATTCCAGTTATTGCTGTTCCATCTTCTTTGGGACCCCTCTCTATGTACAATTCCCTAAAGTTGATAGGAAAGAGCATCTGCATTAGAAGATTATTATTCATACTGAAAAATAAAGATGAACAAATGTTAGTTAATAATAAAATAATATAACACAAACTCTGTTCTATAGTAATGAGGGTGCTTAATATAGAATAGTATCAAAAAATCTTACCTCATCCCATATCATGATGATCAAATGTTAAGTCACTTTTAAGGAAAAGCAGACCTAAACTTTATTTAACATAAAAAAATATTTTGTCTAACTTAATAATTTCTCCCCCTTCACTTTCTTGCTTTCAATCATAATGGACTCTTCCAAGTTCTAGGCACATTTAAGCTACCAAGTATGGAGATAAAACAAAACTAGAATTTTTGCAAACAAATATAAAATATATATATAATAAAATGTTCATTAGTTCATCTTAGTTAGTGTCCATGACTTTGGCATTAACGTCTCTTAGGGATACAGTCTATTTATTTTCTTTCTCAGTAAGTAATTCATCACCTGCTAGAATTACTTGGCAACATGCTTGAAACAATGTTGTTTTCATTTTCTGCAGTTGCTTCCCTTATGTATCCATTTAGACACTTTGTGTAAAACTTTTGATGTTGTTTTAGGTATTATATAGGTTATTATGTTAAATCATCATCGTTTATGGTAGAATTGTAGAAATCCAAACCTTTGGCAATATTAATTTAACTGGAATACATTGCCTAGCAATTCATAATAGATTTTCGTTTTCTTAATTTATTATTTGGCATAAGAAAAAAGTTACTTCATCATTTATATATATATATGCTAGCAATATTTTACTTTTCTTTTATCCTGTTCAAATAATAGTGCAGTTTTTATTTTTAAATTTCAATTTAAAATCAGTTCAGTTCTTTTATCAAACTGTACAAATTTATCAAACTTTTCTCTGTTTAAATGTTGGTTGTAATTTCTTATAATTTTGCACTACAAAAGTTATACAAAGAATTTGGAATGCTTGAACAAGTCATCCATATTCTCTTGGATTTGAACATTTGATTTTCAAAAGTTGGCTTTGTACAATTCTTGTATCATTTGAAAAATAACAAAAGACGATGGAAATAAACTGGGTTTGCTTTTATATCCTGCTTAATTTCCAGTGTTTAGTATACGAGCATTTTGATTTCCTTTTCTATTGCTGTAGCTGTCTATTGTTGCCCATATTATATTGATTATAATTAAAGAAATAAAATTATGTCATACAATTCTACTTTTATCTTCCATGATATTAGTCATCACTATGTTTACTAAGTCTAAGTCTTTATTCATGATGTTTAACACATTTATAAATAACTCATTGTTGGTCTATACTATATATATAGGAAGGATTTCTTTGATTGGGTTTTTATTTTTCATTTAACAAAGGAAATTAGTTCATTGTGACATTTGTTTAATTTAGTGCTTAATAAAACAAACATTAATATGTCCAAATGGATATTCTCAGAGGTACATATCCTCTTCCACAAGGTACAGCTCCTGTCTTTCCACTCCATGTGTGGTCAGCATTCATGGTAATCTTGGGTTCTCTTATTAACATCTTCACCAAGAGAACCAGGAGGCCCACAAAAACTGCTTAAAGAGCTGGACCTTATAGTGGAGAGAGTCAGTGAGCTGACATCTACAGAAACTGTGGTGAAAGAAATCCTTAGCCTTAAAAAGCAGTACAGGGATAAACAAAAGGTGCTGGCAAATTATATCACAGTAAAAAGAGCCAAGATCTATTTATCCATGAAAAACAACTCTGACATGAAGCTACCTGAGATGGTCTATTGGTGCAAAGAAAAGGCCAATGCCCTCAACAATATCAATTGACAACCAAAACTATTTAGGAAGCTCAATGCTTAACAAAATCATTGACCATTTTAGATGAAAATTGCAAAGCTTTAGATTTGAAATAGAAATGTTTGGCAGGAGAATGAAACATTGCAAAAGCATACCATTATGAGCAGCAAATATTCCAACAGCTGCAGTCTTATCCTAAGAATGTCCATCCAGACTTCCATGGAATTCTGCATTATTGCATTTGAGCAGATTCACAGTTACAATAATCTGCTGAGTCATTGATGAACTGGCCAGGGATTTCCAGAGCATCCCCGACCTATACCCCATTCCACTGTCCCATTTGTCAAGAAGCCACTAAACCCTTCTCCACAATCGAATATAAGGCCAATAAAATATCTGTAACACCACTATTAATTAAAACTATAGAGTCATTTGTTTAGCTGAGTAAGAGATATTTTTTTCTTTTTTATGATATTTAAAGATATTATAAATACACACTCAAAATATATGTATATATATTTGAGCTGTCCTTTTTTGTCTCATATCTTTCGCAACATTAATAAGCACTGTTTGATGAAAATATTAACTCTTTAACCGTGTACTTTTTTTTAATATTAAAAGGGGGGGGGGCAATATACGATTTTTTAATATTTTATATATTTGTGGGCAAAAATAGATAGATATACGTATATATTATAGCTGTTTTTGCATAAATAAAGTATTATCTACATTTAGGATATATAATAAAAAATGTAAAATAAATAAATTTACAATTTAACCACCAAAAAATAAAATCTGAATAACTAAGAGTTATTTATTATCTACATTTAATATTAAATTCAGTATAAAAACAATATAATTTTAAATGTAATATAATTACTAAATATTAAGTCTATAACATTTTAAATTGAAAAACAACAAAAATTTCTTACATATTTAACTCATTTTGCAGCTAGCATTCAGTAATTTCTTCCATTCTGGAACTTTTTTATATGTAATTCATCTTTTCTATTGTGTGGAAAAAGTTTTTGAAAATACAATTTATCCGGAAAAAAGTATAACTAATCTTTGAGAAAAAATGCATAAATATTTTGCATAAATGAAATAAGCGATGCTCGTTAAGTGAGAAATCTGAGGTATTGTAAAGAGCTTTCATACAGTACTTCATATTTAATATAAGGATTAAAAGGTACATTTGACCAACTTCATTACTTGTTCTAAAATTACGATATTAATTTATGTCAATTACCAAGTTATATAGTTTATTATAAAATTTATTTGTCTGCATTGCTTCAATTCTGAAGATAGGTTTTAAACTTTAAATCAACATAATATATGTATAATTCTATTATTATTTTTATTATCTTTTCTAATTATAGGTCCTTATAGCAAGAAGAAGGGTTAATAATTAACATAAGATAATTTTTGAATGAATTTAAGAGAAAAAATGATCGTAAAATTTCCTATAACCTGTGTTAAAAAAATGAAATATAAAAAAAATTTGTAATAGAAGTATAAATAAATAAGTAGTTTTTTTTTTTATTGCAGTAGTTACACACTTTTTTTTGAAAAGTATTTTTTTATTGTTTTTAACTAAATACAAAAGATAAATATGGATTACTTTTACATATTTTGAAACATATCTGTCTTTTTATGCTGACCAAACAAACACATTCAAATATACTCTTATAATAAATATTATCTTTTATAATAAGTAAAGTTATTACATGTATCTGGTTTATTGACTGAGATAAAGTTATATTTATAATTTTGTGTCAAACATATATTGAAAGAAATAATAGAGAAAAAAAGATAGAGAAATAAATAAGTTAGTTAATCGTAGAAGTCTGAGAAGGAATGAATACTTAAATTGCAGAGCAAGAAACTGAAAAGATTTCAGAAGTTAGTTTGGTATGATATAGCAGATTATCAATAATAATAAGAGTGGGAGTTTTGAAACAAAGAGCAAAAAGCATAATTATTGGCATATAAAAAAACTATAGAAGTTAATATAAAAGAAAATCAAATGGAAAGTTATTATTAGAACATAAAAAAAGTGTTTTCAATAATAATGTTTTCTAGTTATAAAATTGTTGGTTTTAACTTGTGAAGTTAAAAATCTAAAAAAAAGTGTTTTCAATAATAATGTTTTCTAGTTATAAAATTGTTGGTTTTAACTTGTGAAGTTAAAAATCTAAATCCAATGATAATGAAAAATAATGTTAATATACAACTATTTCTTTACTATAGTAAATATAAAATAAATTGCTTTAATCTCTGTAAGTATGTGTAGATATATTTGTTTCTTATATTCATTAATTGGTGCAATAATATATACATATATCGTCATTTTACAACATTAAAAATATCTTCTAAGAATGTTTACATTTAACTTCTAAAATAATATTATATATTAGCTGATTTTAAACTATAATCAGTTATTTTCTTTTCAATGCTATGTGTAAAATTAAATACATAATTCAGCACTATATGATTTAATAATCTACTGGTATTTGACAAAATTAGTCTAACTAAAATCAGCTATAGTGCCTCGTATAACATTTTATTATCGCCTGCTAATTTACTACTGAGAAAACAGATAGTTTCATAGGAAAATTTCCACCAAACTATTAATATATTTTAGAATCATTATATTATAAACAGATTATGTTAATGAACGGCTAGAACATTCATTTGATCATTTGTTTGGGCTTATATTTTGATGGTTATTTACCAAAAGTAATCAAATAGTTTATTGTTCAGGAGTTAATACAAAGTTCAGCACCAGAGGTAGCAGGACTGGATTGTGTTCAGTGTTTTTGAGAGAGTGCCAGTCTATCATTGCATTATACCAACTATGTAGGGCCTTGACCAACAAATATTGGGAACTAATTAATAATTTTTCCCAGACATTTGCATCTTAATGGTAGATTCTATAATTGAGCAAAACTCTCCATACAGTAATGCCACTCAGTCCAAGCCAGAGTAAACAATGGATGCAAGAAGGTTTGTGCATAAATTGATTATATAGTGCCTATTCATCCAATATCACCAGACTAGTTTTTAGATTGTGGCTTTCTTTAGTAAGGAGCCTTGGATCTGAGAGTGCTGCACCTAGATCTTAGGATCTAATGCAACCCTCCAGCAGCTACCTTTTAGCTCTACTTAACTACAAAACTATGAGTCTGAAATTTGAAAACATATTTTTAATTCAAGCTCATTGGCTTATGTAGTCATAAAGGTCTCAACTCAGCGCAGCCACCTTTTATCTTTATTTAACTACAAAACTATGAGTCTAAAATTTGAAAACATATTTTCAATCCAAGCTGATTAGTTTATATAGCCATAAAGGTCTGAACTCAATTCAGTCCTTTATGACCATATAAGATGAGTTCAGATTTATATGACTATATAAGCTAATGAACTTGGATTAAAAATATTATGTTTTCAATTTTAGACTCCTAGTTTTGTAGTTAAGTAGAGATAAAAGATGGCTGCTGTTGGGTTACATTAAATCCTAAGATCTAGGTACAATGCTCTCAGATCCAAGGCTTCTCACTGATGAAACCCACAAGTTAGAAATTATTCTGGGGATATTGAATGAGTAGGCCAGGGGTTCCCAACCTTTTTGCATTTAAGAGCACATTTTATAATACTGGCCAGATGGCAGGCAACATTTATTTTTTCAATATAAATTTATAGTTGGATATTGTTAATAATACACATATGTACAAAAAAATATTTATTTCAAAAGTAAAATTTTAACATATAATTAGCGTTTATATTATTACGCTGTAAAAGTATAATATGCCCTAACAATTTGATTACAATATAATACAATAATTTATAAGAAATTTTAAAAATTAAATTTATTTGTATTAGATAAATAATTTTTTAGCGTGTTCGTATAGTGGCGGGCACATGTAAAATGGTCTGCGGGCACCATGGTGTCCGCAGGCATAGGTTGGGGACCCTTGGTAGTCACTAGATAGGGATTTTATGTACAAACTTTCTTGCATCCACTGATTACTCTGGCTTGCACTGAGTGTCACTACTGTATGGAAAGTTTTTTACTTGTTTTAACAGATTGAGCAAGCATAAAAAATGGTGATCATGTGATGTTTAGTGGATTTATAATTGATGTGCTGAAATAAATTCTACTAAGAGGATGTAGTGGCAATCAATGACAGACTATAATTTATGATTTTAAAAAAATGTAACTATATAGTTAAATTGCTTTGAAGGTCATGTGCCGCTTAAGTACAAGAAGCCACAAATTCAGATATGATCAATAATCTTTAGATTTTAAACCTGTTGATATAAATAGCAGGGAGCATCACCGATGATGATTAAGTGTTATTGGTCGGTCGTGGAACTCTATTGCTCCGTAAGAGAACTTAATAGATGCCTGAAAAAATTCTAGCATTTGGATTTGAGTTTCGGGTTTGTGCATATGTCCAGCACTTTATGAAATTTCATTTTTTCTTCTTTTTCCTAATTAAATTTGTCCCATAATTAAAACAGTGTTTTACAAGTTAAAATTTACTTTAAAAAAGACACTTTATCAATAAGTAAATCAATATTAAAATTAATGTAATTTTTAATGTTAAAAGGAAAATTTTATTACAAACATATTAATTTGATTTTAAATTAAAGATAAAAGTATTGTTCCATTTGCATTGCACAGAAATAAAATAAAAAAGTAGACGAATTTTTAAACTTTTAATTATCGACACATTTAAAAGCCTCCGGGAATAAAATAAAGCAGAATCTTTTTTACTTCATTTTAAAAAATAATTTTATGTCAAAGTTTCTAGACTAGATTTCAAATGATTTATAGTTAAGAGGATGTGAATTTATTTCTTGAAAATTGAACATTTAGTTAATTCTTTTTTTTTTTTTTTAAGAGAAAAAGAAAAAAAAATCACACATATATATTAGCATTCTTTTTGACACTTTATTATGGTCTTGCAAATGTGAGTTAATGTGTTTTCGCCTGAAGGCTTTTTTTTTATGAGTCAGACCCTTGCATAACAAAAGTTAAGTATTCACTTTAAAAAACCACAAACTCAAGACGGACAAACGCTAATGTACCTGTAATAGACTAATCTATTTTATAGACTTGATAATTGTATAATTTGGTTCAAAACATTACATTACCATATTCCTCTTGAAGATTACATACGCACAAAAAAATATTAGCAAAACACCTAGGGAGAAACGCTACTTCATAACCTAATAAGTGTAGAAAAAGAAATTTCGTTACCTGCAAACATGTGGTCCTCAATGAAGCTTAACTTTTTAAAAGCAAAAGTTTTTCATCAAACGAAATACAAAAGATGAAAATGGTAATTCAAAGTAGTAATTACGATTAATATATTTTTAGCTAAAGTTTTATGAAATCTATTTTGACATTATATAATAATATTCGGAGCTTATATTTTAAATAAATGTTAGTTGTTATATATAAAAAAGTAAAATTCCTGGTCTGAAAAGCCAAAAATTTAAGTTCAAATAAATCACTGTTGCAAAGCAGAGTACGTTGTTTTCACCACCAGGAAAGAAAGCACACATGAGTCTGATAATGAACGATAATAATAAATGAAAACAAATAAAAATCCTTGTGGTAAATGGTAGATAGTATCAAATGATTAAACTCCAAAGTGAAACTTTGATGATATCAGTTCTATTTCTTTGGTAACATGTTTTTTTTTTTTAATTCTCATCTCAGAATGCTTTAACTTTTCAGTCTACCACTTCTACTGCTGCTCCACATAGCAGTGATAACAATTGAAGTTGAAGACCAAACAACTAAAAAACAATGAGCTTATCACATTTCTTCTTCTTCTTTTTTTTTTTGAACTTATTTTTGTCTTTTTAAATTATTAGAATAATAATTTTTGTTAAGAATGTCAGTCTAAGTTATAAGAAGCATTATTATTGTATTTGCGTTTTAAACATTTGAACTTATTAAAGAATATGATTAATGAAATATCTGTTGCTAAATTAAATAGTAATAAGGATAAGAAGAAACTAGCAAAGTTTCATCAATAATACTTTTTAAAAAAATTATTATTAATAGTAGATAAAAGAAAATAAAGGAACATCCCGAATCAAAATAGATAAACTGTATTACTATAAATAGTAAATAAAAGAAAATAAAGGAACATCAGCTTATAATTATTTATATACATTCAAAAATAATAAAATATATGGATTTATATTTGTACAGTAAACTGCATGATTTTGCATTATGCTATATCAAAAGATCTTTAATTAAGTTATTTACAAATTGGGAAGACTTATAGTTATGAAACCAATAATTTTACATTTTTTTTATTGTTATTTTATTATTCATTTATGAAACATGAATTCAATAACTTTTTTTTAAATCTCAGTTTATCTTTTTTAATTAGTATTTTTAGCTATACAACATGAATATTTATGCAGAATTTTCATTGTTTTTATTAATAATAGATAATTACATTAATTATTATAATTTTTAATAATATTGTACATCTACAATTTAAATTATCTCATTAACTCTTTGAATGATTACTAAATTTATTTGGAATTTATAATGCACTGATCTATGAACTGTTTGCTAAAAAAGAAGAGAAATTCAAGGTTCTCATCAGAATATTTAGCAGTACATAATATATCATATAAAATATTGTTCATATAAAAATATTGTCTTGCATTGGTGGTTGAGAGGTCAGCGCGACTGCCTTGCACTTGCAGACAGTTGCCCAGGTTGTGGGTTCGCGTCCCGGCTGATGCTATGACATTAAAAAAAAAAAAATTGAATTTCTCAGATTTCAAATATAATAATATATAAATAATTAATTGAATGATTTAAATCATCTCAACACAATTATAATTCATAAACAGATACATGATGCATCCATATTATATCATATCATATCTCATGTGCTTTTACAATATATACTTCAAATATTTTTATGGATTTATTATTATGTTAACAAAATAAAGTCTAGTGTTCTTTCCATTTAATTAATTAGAAATATATTTAGCAATAGTTTTTCTAGGAAACCATCAATTACTAGTGATTTTCTAAGGCTAAACTACTTTGACCTAATATCCAACAATAACTTTTTGCACCTTGAATTTAAGAAGAAACAAAAAAAAGTTCTCTTTTATTTCTAATCCAAATTGCTGCATGGATTTAAATTCAGTCAGTTATTTTTATTAGTAAAAGAATTTTTGAAAAACATATCTCCTTTTGACATGTTGTAAATAATTTATTTCGCCAGGAAGTTGTAAATATTAGATTTAAATGTTTTCATGGATTTATTATGATGTAAACAAAATAAAGTGTGTGTTATTTTCATGTAATTAACTATATATATTTAGCAGTGGTGTTATTCTTTAATAAATGACTACTACATAAAATATTGTGAACTCTTACCTTATATAACCATTAAATATAAAATTTTAATATATTAAAATCCAAATGCACTTTCAGTAGTAAGCTTAATTGCAACATTTGATCCAATTAAAAAAAATTTTCGTTTCCCCAATTTATATTTATCAATAATAAGCAAGCAGTCATTTACCTATTTAATAAATAAGTTTAATAAACTATAATTATGACTGATTACACTATTTTCTAAAAATTAATATAAACAGAACATATACATCAATAAAGAAATAACTTAACCAATTATTCAACTTTCTTTATCATATAAAATATACTGTTATGCTTAAAATTCACCGCATCTTATAATAATAAAGAATAATAGAATAGATGTTAGTGTTTCTTCTGCCTTGTGTCATAGGAAGCAAAAGGGATCAACATCAGTATAAAACTACTGTATCTCAGAAAATATGTAAGTGGGCAGGACATGGAGGTTTAATCTTTGGAAGAAGACAAAGTACTTTGACTTCTGAGACTATTTTTTTAACTTCCAGAATAATTATTGTTTGTAGATTTCAAGCACTGACAGATTTGGGGCATGTGAGAGATTTGGGTGGGTTAATGAATAAATTTGCCATTGTGAATCCTTGTACATAGTTTAAAGAAATATTTGTTAGGATGTGTTTTTTTTATATAATTCATGATGAATGATAGTTGGTCATATGTGGGGCGAGTGGATATCTGTTGATGTTAGGAGAATGGATATCTGTTGATGTTAGTTGAAGAAGGCATTGTAGTGCTGAAAAGTGTTAAAGTGTGGCTATTATTAAGTTTGTAGCCTTCTGCAGATGAATAATATGAATATTATGAAGGCCAAGTCCATTGTGATTGGCTGTTCTGCTAAGCTGTTTTGCAGATATAGATATTGTCTTTCTCTGCCACAAAAGCTTGTTGCAGAGAAAAGATTTTGTTTGTAAAACCTTTAGAAAAGGTAATAATGGGAGAGAAATAGGTCCATTTTTGTGGTGATTAGCTAATTAAATAGCTGAGTATTGGAATATATGGAGAGCTACATCTTTGAGAGTGAGGTAGTGGTTTACCTTTTTTCTTTTTTGAGCTTGTTTGGATTTTACACCTCATTACATTTGCACTCATATAAAAGAAAAAAACCCAGAAAAGTGGATGGCTTTTCTCCATATATATCTGTAAATGGTTTAGTATTATAAAGAGACCAAACAGCAGTCTTATTTAGATTGACCTTGAGTATATGTGTAGCTGCAATTTTTTGTAGCATTCTATGTAAGGCTGTTAAGTGTTTTTTGGTTAGGAGGAAGAGAGTTATGTTATCAATATATACAATGCACATTACCTGCTGGAATGGTGTTTGGTATTAATATAGAAAGTGAATAGTGATGAACTTAGGGGAGACCCTTCTAAAATTGTTTGTGTTAAAGTGAAAGATATGGATCTTTCGCCACTGAGTGTGATATAGATTTTAAGATTTAATAGCAAGATGGTCAGCAGATACAGAAGAAGTGTGAGCTATTGTGATAGCATCCAACATGTCAATTAGTAATTTGATTGTCATGAAATCAAAGGCTAGCTTGATATTTATCTGGACTGCAACTGGAACATTTTTTTGACCTCACCAACTCAAACATGCTTTGAAAATAAGTGCTGCTTGTCCAGTTGGTCATTGCCTTCTTGTGAAGGGATATGGTGAAATCAAGGGTAGCATATGTAGCTCAATCTTATCTTTTAATAACTTTTTCAATGAGTGTGATAGCTAATGGGCTCTTGGAGATAGGCTAAAGTTTGTTAACAGTGGTATTGAAGCTGGTTTCTAATCAAAAGGCACTATTTTTATTGAAAAAAGGTTCTCAACATTGTAGATTTTTTTGTGAGAGATAGTTTGCAAAATCACATATATGAGTGTTTGAATGTCTGAGGCACTCAAACATAGATTTTGGTATGCCATAAGCACCTAAATGATATTTATAGAGTAGAGTAGCAAGTTTAGTTGTGAATTCATTAGTGATAAATAGTGTGTTTGTTTTGGATAGCCCAAAAATGTTATGAGGCAGGATGAAAGGTTGTTGAGCTTGAAGCTTCTGTTTGAAATGCTTATATATAGGTTTAATCATATGCATTGGATGAGTAGCTGTTTTAATTCAAAGAGTAATGACACTCTAATGATGTAGGGAAATCCTAGGCCAGCTTATTAATCTCTAGGTTATATATGCTGTTGACATGAAGATTTTGCTTTTTTTATGACTAAGTGGTTTTTAAGTGTTGCACATATGTTGTTATATGCATGGGTGAACTTACATATCTGTTGGTATGTGTTGTGAGTAGATTTAGACATTGCTATCTGCTCATGCAGTTTATCAGTCAAAGCTAAAAGCTGGATGGTTGGGATGTTTTTTTGTTAATGTTATCAACATTAAATGAAAGTATATTTATATAGTCCTAGTATTTTTGCACAGTGCTTAGTTGTCATCCTTCAAGATTGTGGAGCATAATGTATGTTTTGGAAAAAAGGAATTTTGGAGTGTATGCTGAAGTAGAGTTTTCATTGTTTGCCTAAGGACTAATGTATTTTCTAAGCTAAGGTGAATGTAGCTGTTTGTGTAGAGTGATCTGAGAATGAAGATGGATTGACATTTAGGCTGATAAAGTCATGCAACATAGGCAAATGGAAGCAAATGTCAATTAATGATGTGTGATGGTTGTTATGGAATGTTATTGTGTTTAGTAGTAAAAAACTTTCAGCACTTATGAGTGGTAATGCTATTTGATAGAGCCATTTAGAGATGGTATACTTCATGTTAAAATATACCATAAGGATGGTTGATTAAAGGGTTACGGCTAGTATGATGTTAAATATGTTCATGTTTCCAGGTGGAATATAGATTAATATTATGTTGAGAGTAGCTGTACAGTGATGAAGTTGCTATTTACAGATTTGCTCAATATATATATATTATAATGATCCGGAAGAGACTTAATCTGCACTAAAAGGGTGCCATCTAGGCATTTGAACCTAGAAAAATTTATAAAGTAGGCAGATACATAAGTTTAAAAAAAAATTATTTTATTTTATATATTTTGATTCCAGTCATTAGCCCATTGTCACTAGCTCAGTGGAATAGCAGAGATTTATATTTTATAATAAATTCTTATCTAAGAATATATAAAAAAGAATAAAATAAGCCACTGCCAGTAATTATACACACAAACATTTATTTACACACATATATATAAAATTTAGCATTATTATTTTAGTATGTTTACTTTAGCATTTAACTACATTTTTAAATTTTATTTTAGATTTTAATTTACATTTTAATTTTTATAAGTTCGCACAGATGTATTTATAAAAGTTTGTTTTATAATGTTGAATATAGATCAGCTGCATAGATTCCATGGTTAAAAACCATTTCAAAATAAACATAACTGATCAAAATACAAAGTCATTAATAACATCAATTGCAGAGGGAATACAAGAAACCCAATGGCATTCATCATAAGATGTCGCATTGACATCAATGACTTATATATTCTAATTGAATATGAAAACCACAAACATCAGTAACCGATAATGAATCCATGCAATGTCCATACCCAACTTAAATTTAATGCATTTTTATTTAGAGTGTCGAGTATGAATAGACTACATAGATTTGCATTTGAAAAAAAAATTCTATCCTTATTTAACCTTAGGCCAAAAGTTCGCAGTTAAACCAACGTCAATCCATCTGATATATCGATGCATTCAATGTAAACAAATATGGCAGCACAAAATAGGTTAAGAGAAGAAATTGCCTCTCATCAGATAGGAATACTACATCTATCTGACAAGAAGAGCAATAAAAAAAACTCCATAGGAAAGGACAGCGGTCATTTTGCTGACTTATGATCACATTCCATAGGCAAAAAGGAAGTGTGCGGCATATAAAGGGATTCTGCCCATAGTGAATCTCATATTACATCTACTAATTACACCAATATATCCAATCCATTGACCTAATTTAACTACAAAACAAATAACCTAAGATTACCCTCCCCTAATATAACTTTACAAATCTATATAGCCATTCATGCCCAACTTAAGTTTAACATTTACATAATTTAATTTAACAAAAAACAGAAATCATAATAAAAACTTAAAAGAACAAAAAAAAATGGAAATGATTTTACAAAAGAAATATTTCAAATTAAAATTACTTATTAATAAATAAAGTTGGTCATTCTATTGCAATTATTTTAAATATGGAAAGTTTTTAATTAATGAATTATCTAAAGTTCTTATGGTTTTAAAAGGACCATAATTTTTAGTTGTTTGTAATTTTGAACAGGAATTCTCATGCCATCCGGAAGATATTGGTATCCAGTTAGCCGTTGTTTTTTTACTTATCCAGAGGCCTTTTATTTTAGCTGGTCCTTAATGTAGAAAATGATGTCATTTCTTTTTTTTAACAAAACTGAAGGGATTGAAGAGTGCGTCTTTTCAATCCCTTCTCCCACAACTCCACACTAATACATATCACCACTGCTGTCATACATCTCTTCCTCTAATTAATAATTTTATTTCCAAATCTTTCCTTTTATATTAATTTTGCGGATTAACTCAACATTACATCATGATGGTGAAGAACCTTTCATTGAGGTCCGATTCCTAAGGGATTTCTTTTTATTTGCTATTAGTTTCTATTGTTTTTCTATCTGACCATTGCTTATACATTTAAATGCCCAAGGGCTAGTTCACTTTGACTAATTAAAATAATCATTTCCATTTTTCAATAACATTAATTAATTTGTTTTCCAAACTTAAAGATATATTTTTATCTCTAAATCTTTTTAAGTTTTTGTTGAAAGATTTAGTTTTTCTATTTTTAATAAAGTTTTATTTTAATAATTTTTTTTATCTGTGCGATTTTATATATATACGAGTTTAAGGTGATTTTTTAATTTTCAATTTTTAATTCTTAAAAAAGAAGTTTTTATTTGTGAACTTTTATTTTTTTTCATGTTTAATAATAATAAAATAATGTAACGGCATATGTGCCCATTACAATATATATATATATATATATATATGTATATATTACAATATATATATATATAACCTTGAATGATGTGAATGAACAGCTTGAAGTTATAAGTAGACCTGTGCCATGTAAAGATGATGACATGTTTTTGGAGCAAGGAATGAAACCCACACTGTGAAGATGCACTGTAAAGTCAATTTAAAATCTGCTGTATATTTTGTCTCCAAAAGTAATATATGTGGTTATGTGATTTTAGTCTATTGCCTAAGGTAGTGTACTTTGTTCACTGAGTTTAAATCACACATAATAAAAGTTGTGATTCTGACTTTCATTGAAGTTATGGGTGTGAGGTGTTTGCACTTCAAGATATGTCAATGGCTGGTTTTCAGCATGTGAGCTGTATATTAGTGAAGATTCATTGGTTAGTTGAATAGGAGTGATATGAACTATTTATTGTACTTTTCTGTTTTTGATTGTTTTTTATTGGGGGGGGGCATGATCCTTTTTTTATTTTAATTTTGTATTTAGTTCAACATGTTGAAGGCAGGACATGAGTGACTCTGTGATATGTGCTGATGTTTTAATTTTAATTATATGTTATATTTATTTTGTTGGTATTTTGTGTCTCACTGCAGGTGCTTTGTAATAGTTCAGTTGGGTTGGTATTTGTATCAGTCTTGCATTATATATTTTGAAACCCATATGTGTTTGGAGCTGTCTGAGTGGCATTTGAATCTTTATTCTGCATTCTATTTGTTTCAGCTATGGTGTTATGTTTATTTGCAGCTTGATTTATAAAGGAGAGAAGAAGTTGTTTGAATATCATTTTTCATTTCTGGATTTATGTTTATATCTTCAGTCTGTTTGTCAATAAGATGATAATTTGTCTGTTGTTATTTTGGACTCTTTTCCTGCCACTTTGTGATGAAAGATGGCCACACTGCCAACGTGTGTAGCATTGTCTTTTGAGTCCTATTATGAAGTGGCATAGCATGACTTTCCAAATTGCATTCTGCATAGAAATATTGATTGGATCCATTTCTGGATGCAATCTGTGCTTGAAATCAAAGCTGTCGTTGTAAGCTATCACTGGTGTAGCTTTCAGGTAAATTGGGTTGAAAGCTATGACTTTTCCAAAGGAATGCATTATTTTCACAAAGTTTTTGATGTCATATACATGGTATGCATTTTTGAATGTGTTGGTGATCTTAGATTGAAATGGATCAACTGAGATAAGTACATAGTTGCCTAAAGTTTTAATAGTAGTTTAAAAGTAGATTAGTTTTTTAGATAAAATTCGAGGATTAAATACTATAGATAGGGGTGATCATCAATTATTAGCACTGCATCCCAAAGCTCATGCAAAGATATTGCATCATAGAGCAAATAGCTAAAAAATTTGTATAGAAATATATTCATTTCTATAACTGATAATATTATTGAGTGGGGTGGGTGTGTTTTAAATGATGTATGCAGGCCGCAGGCCTCTTGGAATTGGAATTATTAAAATGTTTATTAATTATTTTTAAATTATTGTTATTCCATCATGCAGGAGGGAGAGATTGATTTTCATGTGTTTGTATATTCAGTTGCAAAATAATGTTAGTAATTATTCTTTGGAAGTGATGAAAAACTAAGTTTTTTGAGCTTGTAACTTGATTATGTGCAAATTTTTTTTTTTCGGCATTGGCATATATTTTAGTTTGGTCTGTAGTTTGTAGCAGTTTGAAGGAGTTATTGGTGCCATCTATCTGGTCATATGGCCAGGCAGTCATATGTTAAGTAAAATTTATTAATTGTAAAAAATTAATAATTATTATATATATTTTCTGTTAAAAAGAAATAATTTTGAATATCTAATACATACTGTTCATATATATGACTGTAAGTCTAAAATATGTGCATTTCAAGGTTTTATGTGGTTCAAACCCTAAAAGCCTTGTAAACAATATGTCAAAGGCAAGACTTGTTACTGAACTTTTTATTATTATCATCATCTTTATTGTTGTTGTTATTATTGTTGTTATTATTATTATTTTCTTATTATTAGTATTATTATTGTTGTTGTTGCTATTGTTATTATTATTATTATGTTTGAACAATAATAATTTTATTAATATTGTTTACAAAAATTACAGTTTTGATTGCAATGGTCACAGTGGCAATTTTTTTTTCTTGGGTTTAAATTGATCAGTATTTAAAGTTACATTAATCATTTGTAATTTATATTTAAGTTTCAAAGTTTTTAAATCATTAATATATCTTCAAAAAATGTTAAGTTCTATCTTCAAGTTGCTAGAGCATAGTTCTATATATAAAAACCAATTGTTGAGCAGTTGCTTGTACTGTTTTAAATTAGAGGCTCACTGGTTAATTCAGAAGAAACCAAGTTGCTGCATGTATATCTGGAGGAGCAAATCTGGAATCCCTATCCTTAAGTTGCTCAAGTTTGTTTATAAATGTTTGAAGACTGTCTCCTGGCATTATTTCCTAGAATAAATGTACATAGAATACTTCAAAATGCAAATAGTATAAATGTATTAGCCCAGGCTATGGGTATAGTTGACTTGAGAGTTTTGATTGCCTATGTGTATTTAAGATGAGATTGTGAATTTTGTTCAAGGCTTGACATGGGTAGAAAATACGTTACTGTGTTTGGCACAGTTCACAGAATGGATCAGTGTGTTTGTACAGCCATTAAAAATCAAATAATTTAGGTTGATGTGACCAACTCCAGAATTTTTATAACTGTTGATCACTAACTAACATGGGGAAATTCAGATCAGAAAAAGTGTTGGGATATAGCACATATATTAAAACCTTACATTCTAGATCTAGTCAATTTCATAAGTATAATAGCAAATATTATTTGCATAATATATAATTTAAAAAAATTTTAAAGTATTTTAACTATGATTATTTCTCACTCCTTTATATTAGTATTTACATCATTACCAACTACCATAGGTCACAATTATAAATATCACAAGAAATAATAATGTTACTTCATTGTATATGCTTTGGGCATTGAAGGTGCCTTTTTCACTTTCAGGGGTTTCTATGAGAAATGCATTCTCCCCCACTTATTTTCTTATTTGGAATGTTCCCTCATATATGTTCAAAAACTTTTTGAACTTATTATTCTGTAGGTCACTGACTTGGAGTTCTTACAAATACAAAATCTACTATAAATACTCAAGGCTTATGAGTCAGCCTTTGATAAATCATTATTATAATCTATCTCTTCTTCAGATATAGTAGGAATTGACGTTTTAATTAATATAGTCTCCCTATATCCAATGGGAAGATACATTGGCATGAACTTGGTGAATTCATTCTGGGCTATATTACTATAATGAACAACCTCTTTCAATTTAATCACCCAAGCATGGTGGTTGTTTCCTAGGTACACCCTAAACAATCTACCCAGCTCACACATAACTCTTTTGCATGGATTAAGTAGTGGGTTCCTAATTGATCACAAAATGTATTTCATATCCTGTTGTTCAATTCAACCTTTCCACTTCTTAGACAGAAATGATATAGCATGGTCTGTCAAAATAGCATTGGGTTTCTCTATCTTTATAAACTGTGGTTCTTGCAAGAATTTAATTACATTCCTAGAATTTGCCTTGGTCACTGGATATGCCTCTACAAATTTGGAGAAGACATCATAAGCAACAAAAATAAACTTAAACCTTTTATAAGATGGTAAAGGTCCATAGAAATTAATTGTTAAAAGATCATTAGGACAACCAGGTATATTATTGGTTGCAATGTTCCAATATAGGATTGGTTAGGGTATTTTGATCTCAAACAGATTTTACAATATTTGAGCCTATTCACTATAGACACATATAATCCAGATCATTAGAATAGTCTGTGCATAACATATTCTACCTTTCTGGGTTCATATTGACCATAAATACAATGCACATAATATATTAATTGATTTCTGATACATAATAATTAATTTCTAATACATGATGGTATCACAAATCTCCATGATTGTTCATGGCCTTCTTTCACCTTATAATACAACAAACTTTCATTCATTTTTATACCTTAAGATAATCTTATTCTTAACCATTCTTTTTATTCCTATAGACTCAATTCCCACATCCAAATATTTGAATAATAGCATTCATCTTTGGATTATGAAATTGTAAAATAGTTAAATTCTTTAAATCACTTTCCATTGACTCATCAACTGGTAAAGAGATGACAGTGATAAAAATATGATCTAGATTAATATGACAACATCATCTGCATACATAGTAATAATTCCCTTGACTTTTTTAGACAATACATTATCTAAACATCTCAGGAGTCCAGCCTCATTATTTTGAAGTCTGAAGGCATTCTTTCACAAACATGAATATCCCTCATATTTAAATGCATTATATTTCTGATCTTCATTATACAAATATACCTGCTAATAACTGTCTGGTAAGTCAACTGTAGAAAAGACCTTTTTGCCTTTAATAATTCCTGCACAGTAGAAGGGACATCGCATTCTGGAATTGTTTATTGATTCAAGAACCTTGCATCCAAGTAAATATGTGTGAATACATGCTTTTTATGAACATCCACCAATGGATTGTTATATGCTGAGGGATATTTCGTAATAATTTTCCACTCAACCATCTGGTCAATCTGCTTCTTCACTTCATCTTTATACTTATGAGGGATAGAATAGCTTTTACATTGAAAGGAATTATAGACTTTCAAGCATATCTGATGTACATATCCCTTTATCAAACCAGGCTTCTTTGAGAATACATCCTTATATCTACAGAATACCTGAAAAAACTTTTCCTTAAAGTTGTTATGCAACTCAGAAGATTCACAAACTTTCATATATAAATTTGACTCTGTAGAATTATTTTGGAGGGCTAGTAAATTGAGACTGTTAATGGGTAATGCCCTCTTAAAGCTATACCATTTCCCTTTTACAATTGATTCTTTATTGGTATAATCAATAATACATGCAAACTGATTCATGAAGTTGGACCCTATTATGACCTCATGAATAAATTCAGACATAATCAAAAATATTTGTTCCACTGTTATTGAATTAACTCTTACAGTCAATCATTCTTGTTGAGAAATCATTTTTGCCTTGTGACCATTTGCCATTATAAGTTGTGTCTGCTTCAATGGCAACATAGGGATTTCAAAATCAATTTCAGTAAGTTTACTGTAGAAGTTTTCAGAGATAATGGAAATTTGACTCCCAGAATCAAGTAAAGCCTTTACTGATGTACCCTGTTTAAGTATGTTAATTTCTGAGCAATTATTATTGATATAATTTTCTAATTTCTTATCATAATTGTTATCTTCTTGTTTCCAAATTTATGATACTATAGGGCTCCTGCAGTGAGGAACATTTCAATAAGACCCATTTTAATTTAAAGAACTTGTTTTAAGCCTAGCCTCAGACATTTTCACAGGTGTATTCTGTGATATGCTGACAGGATAACTTTCTACTTTGTAAGCACCTTTTTCTATTCTGTTACAATCTTTAGGATTAGCCTTGTTTGTGTTTACATGCGTTAAAGTTTTACCATGTTTATTTCCCCTATAGAACTTATCTATTCTATTATTTATAGTTCTCTTACTCCTATAAAATTTAATGAAACAAACATTAAATGCAGGATTACTTTTATGTTCTTATGACCACTTTCTGTAAGTGCTTTACTTGCCTCGAGCATCTGAGTATAACAGATACCCCTTCAACAGTATGCCTCTCAGCAGCATCCAGAGTTTGCTTGATATGGCATGGCAAGTTTCTCCTAATAATACGAATTATTTGATTTTTCAATAATGAAAAAGCTGTCAGTATTTTTAATTTTGCTGTCTGCATTCAGAAAAATTAGATCACTCTACCTTTACTAGCATTATATTTGTCTTGACTAATCTGGTGTCTAATGTTGTCCTGTTTATCCCCTACCCCCAAAACCACTCAATAATACATATTTCAAATCCCCATATATCTCTGGCTTATGAAACAAGGATTTCCAACAATGTGTGGCAAATGCACTTAAATGGTTACTTGCCACTGACAATTTCTTAATCTTACTCAAATGACTCAATGAGAACAACTCTTCTAAGGCATTCAAATATTTCACAGGGATTTCATCATATTCCCCTTTAAAGACTTTAAGCTGGATAAATCTAGTTAGGTTCCCTTTTTATCTCCTTAACCTCTTCTGGACTATATAGTGGCCTATGGTACTCTTCACCATATATTGACAATCACTTTTACTGAACAATTTATTCTCTGAGGCCACATATTGATGTCTATCCATAGGGCTATCGATACATATCACAAGAGTATTCTACATCCTTACCATCTTATCTTCTGACATTAAAGATATCTTATAATTAAGATTTATCTCCTATTTCTCCAAATGTTTGTCTATTTCTTGTTCTAGGATCCTCTTATTATCTTTCATTTTATTATAAATCTCTTCTTGCTTTTTATTATAATTCTATAATTGTTGCAAAGATAATTTATGACTGTCCACTTTACCTTTTAAATCATCTAACTCTCCTGCCTTTAGTTGTTCAATGTTACTTAACTCTGCTTGGATACCATTTGCACTATTCTGTGATTCCTTACATACTTTCTGCAATTTTTTATCTCATTAACAACCCTATTATGTTTCTTGCATGCCTCTTTATATTCCATTTTCATATGACTTTGCATATCTTTCATTTCTAATTTAATCTTTATTTCTAATTTTGAAATCTCTTGATCATCTTTGCCAGTTTTCTCAATTTTAATATACAGATGAGTCTCATTTTATGCAGATTTTTTTAATGTGATTTTGAAGTTATGTGATTCATGTTTCTTCTTAATATCTTTTTATACGGGTTTTCTTTTATGCGATAAAGTAGTTTACATTTCACTATATTTATTAGATATCAAGAAATTTAAATTATTAATAACTTATTTTGACTTGAAATACTTTTTTAAAAAAAAAAGTTATATTAGCAGCTAATGTGAATATGGCCTGAAGTTATGTAGAATCTTACTTATGAATAAATAATAATAATAGATTTATATTTACAAGTATAAAAATATTGCAATACATATTCAAAAATTGTAAACTTTTAAAACATATTTTGTTAGATATATCAGAAATAAATTTTTTTTTAGATTTTTAAAAGTAATCAGAAATAAGGAAGATTTTATTGATTTTGTAAACTGAAATTAATCTTTTTAATGATAATATAAAATCTTTTTGTTTTGATTGTGATCTCATTTTTTTAATACAGAAACAAAATGTGAACATTTAAAATTTATTTCAGTGGTAAACAAAAATATCTATCAACTGAAGACAGAAAAACATCAGAAAATGTTGAAATCTGAGTTTGCTGCAATGAACAAACTCTTAAATTCCAATGAGAGCTAAATAGTTGTATGTCTGGATATCATGAGCTTTATAAACAATAAAATCATCATCTCAAAGTTTAATCATCGATTACATTGTTGACAGAAAACCATTAACACAGCACAAGACTGAAGCTGGCACTAGTCTGTGACGAATCTGATTTCTTACCAGTTCACAAATGAACCATATGTTGTCAAATAGTGATAATGATTAAAATATGTATAAAAAATGTAAAGTTAAATACTGTAGTTAATAAAAAAAATAAAAAAAGTTTGTCTTGTACCAATTTTTTTTAAATATTTGAAATTTTTTATTAGTCATATTTTATTTCCTTATTTTTTTATGCGAATTTTAAAGTAATTTTTCCTTATTGCTTTGCTTTCATGCAATTTCTGAAAATTACAAAATGTATCCCCCATTTTCAAGGTAAGTTAAGTTTAATTTTGTGCAATTTTTTTATGTGGGTTCTCTGTGGAACCTATCTATGGCATAAAATGAGACCCAGGTTTACTTCTTTTCTAATTCTTTATGCCCTACTTTACAACTTTTAATTTCATTATTCAAATTTTCAAATCTGGTTTCCAACTTTCCTTATAATCTATCTAATTGGTCCCTCAATTTATTAAACCTGCTATCACATTTTTCATTAGATTTCTTCAATTGAGCATCCAAATTGTATTTAAATTCATCAAACTTCACATTAGTACCATTTAATTCAATTTTACATAAATCAATTTTAACATTTACATCTTTTAATTTTCTATTTTTTCTACTCATATCACCAAATTTATTATTCATATCTTCCCTTAGCTCTTGATTTTTCCTGCTCATCTCTCTATCTATATCTTCTCTTAATTTATTATTCATCTTATCAAGTTTGTTGTCCATATCTCTACTCTTATATTTCCAAGTTTATTATCCATATCTGAATGCATATCTCCTCATATATTTCCAAGTTTATTATCCATATTCATGTTTATTATCCATATCTCTACTCATATCTTCTCTTAGTTCATCAAATTTTTCTATCATTTTCTGTCAGCATTTGATAGAAACCCCTTTCTGGTCCCGAGAATGCTTCTACATTACTGGTTTTCATCTTTACTTATTATTTTATATGAAATAAAATATCTTTCCTTTTTTGTCAGAATAAATACTTTGACTTTGTTTATTCTTTCATAAAATATATCTACCCATTCAACCTTCTAGCCACCAACAAAATCCATAGAGCATAACAACAACAATAAAATCTCCAAATATCTTACTTAAACTCCTTGATATAACACAATCAGCTATAAAATTCTATTAATGTATATAAATACAATCTCATGCTTTAACATATATCTTAGACTCTAATTTGGATCTTTAATCAGTTAGTTTAGCTCAAGTTGGTGGGCCATTTTTGTAACATGATAAAAATGATATGTTGGGAAAATGATCAGTATAATCTGAATAAAACATAGCCCAATCAATGGTCACCATTTTGTAATGGAAAATTGATTATAATATAGGATTAGAATATAAAAAACTTTAGTATGTTTCAGAATTGAGAGATCATTCATACCAATATAAATCTAGCCTAAATGTGGAATGCCATTTTATAACAGCTCTAAAGTTGATTTGGCATTTTGTAATAATTGCCACCTATACATGATCATCATTGGCTAGCATTGGGTAGCTACTTTGTAACAATAATAATGGATTTTATATTTTACTACCTCTCTACCTTTGTTCAGTCAACATTTGTCATAAAATAAAAGAAATTGATCTATAGATTCATTAGCACTATATGGAAATAAAAGATCATGAAGAAATGTCCTTATGATTTAAATATTATTTGTAACAGAGCAAAACATGTATCAATAAATAACAACTCTGTTATAACCTGTGTAAAATTATCTAGCTCAGTCATTGAACATTGGTCATACTAGACAATAACAATATTTCCCATACACAATTATTTTGATTGTCCACTACACTGTAATAAAATATTAATAACAATCTCTATTAAAATCTAATTGATTCATACAGTATTTAAAGTAAAAGAGATCAAACAAGATCATCACTTCAGACATCACCAAATCTGTTCACAATCCCAAAGTACATTGCAATAAGCAATGAAATCATATATCATCATCCTAAACAATGACGTATGCCTAAGATATCTATTTGATTTATAATTGAATCAAATCAAATTTGAGTCTACAAGCAACTAAGTTCTGATATACTTTTACTAATCTAATATTATTTATAGTAATGCGAATTTACTTTAACATTTAATTACATTCTTTTTAAATTAACTAGTTTTGGAAAATAATTATAATAACATTTTGAAAATGTTTTATAAACCTACACTACTTTTTTTTTTTTTAAATGTCATAGCATCGGCCGGGATGCGAACCCGCAACCCGGGCAACTGCCTGCAAGTGCAAGGCAGTCGCTCTGACTTCTCGACCACCAATGCAAGACAAACACTACTTATTTGTAACATTCAAATAAAATAACCCTTACTCAGTTTTATATCTAATTTAATAAAATGCTAAACATAATATTAATATTTTGTTCACACTTTACATTATATTGATATGCAATTATTGCTTAAGTTATGTATTAAAATAAAACTACAAGAATTCATTATCAATAAATCTATTAAATAATCCTGCATTTGGCCATACCCGATCACATTGTATATAAAATATACCATTTGTATTTTTATATTGGACTATTTCCAACATCTGATATGTGTATTGAATGTCTTTAGAAAATTTTAACTTTATTTAAATATTTCAAATACATTTAACTGTTATTAATAGCACATCAAACAGGTTATATAAAAATACAACTAGAACACCACCATCACAATCCTTCACGAAAACACAAAATATACAATAGGTTTCTATTAAACATTTATCGACTTACAATCTCTGATATTATTCATCTACCTAAATCTCCAATCGATTATAAAAATGGATTTTATAACAATTGAAGTATATAAAATGATTTTTGGCAGTTATCCAAGCCAAAGATAATATTAAGTTATGCTAGTTAATGAAATTTATGATCCCCACTTCAAAGAAGTCTAAAAGTAATTAAGACAAATCATTCTGACTAATGACAGAACTAAATCTAGTAAGATTTTTATAACTAGACATGATAAGCAAATTAATAATCAACCTTGAACTAATGGAATTATTTCTACCAGTAATATTAACTTAGCTAAGTAAACAAATATTTAAATGTAGTAAAAAAGATAAAATTTATGTCTAATCAGATCCAATAATAATGTATAAGAAAATATACATTATCTAACTCTATTTCACTTACCGAAATTGGTTTGATCTTGGACCAAACTTTAAGTACCAAATATTAGCTTGCACTTTCAAAAAAAATGATTAGATTCACTGGATTTTAATCATCTCTAAATTTATTGGTAAATAATTAAAAATGTATAATAGTAATAAAAAATATATAAATGAACAATAACAAATGATATCTGCAATAGACTAAAATCATAGCCAGTTGAAAAGCACAATACTATGTTTCTTTAATATATAAATAATTGATAGTCTATTACTGTATCAGAATTGATAATGAATAAGAATAAAATATGTATATATAAAACTCAGAAATGTGTTGCCTGAGAATAATACTATATATAAAACTGTAGGAGAGATTTTAAATCTCATCCTCAGACTTTAAAAAGAATATACAATGATAAAAAAAAATGTGATCAAATAAAAATTGATCTCTATTTATTCATTAATGTGATTCCTAAATAATTAAACTAACATATACCCATTATATTTAAATCTTTTTCTATCCAAATATCCCCTAGTTAAATCTTGAACATAAAAAAAAAAAAAAATTGAAAACATGGGTCATATTAACTTATATCATCAGATAAGTGTTTAAATAATAGAACAAAAATGAATCTCGCTGACGTTTTTATCTTGTGAATCCTATAATAACCTATATATATATATATGTAAATTTATAAATAAATATTTGAAAATACAGTACTTAATAGTTTATAAAAAATATATGTATAACCGTCACTTAGAAGGGCTTTCAACTAACTTGTAGCTTTGTCAACTATCACTTTTAAAAATATCAGCTTTCCCATAATTCCATGATGTCAATCTTCCCATAATTCTGTGATCTTAATGTTTGCTGCTTGCCTATTAATTAAATCTTGCTTATATTTATAAATTAACATTGCCTCTTTAATTTTCCTTTTAGTATTATTTCTTACAGTTTCTAATATTTTTATGTTATTATAATTAAAATCAAAACCATATATACATGATTTATTATGGTCATAAAAAACAGAAGCTGATAAAGTATCATTATTTTTAAAATTTTGTCTTATATTTTGAACTTTTTTAAATAATAATATGTGCTCTTTTGTTTTTTTTTTTCCAATGTGCACCTCGATTCACCTATATATTTACTGCCACACCTACATGTCCATTTGTAAATGATACAATTTTTATTTATCAATGGAGTTTTATCTTTTGAATTGTTTATTAATTTATTTAATGTAGGTGGTGCATAAAATGCAATATCACATATTGCTTTATAAATTTTCTTAATGAAACTTGCCTCTTGATTCAAAATATATGGTATTGATATCCATAGTTTTTTATCAGAAGAATTATCATTATTATTAATATTTTTATATTTAGAAGTAAAATTTGTAACAGTATAATAAACACAATGATAATTGTATCCAACATTTAACAATTCATTATAATAAATTTCAATATTTTTACTTTTATCATTTCAAACAAACTTTATTCACAATTAGTTATTTACAATGAATAGTTATTTACAATGTTTAAAAGGTGACATTTGTGTTCACTTTAGTGGATAACAATTCTAAAATTCTTATTACCATGTTGCATATTTACAAAGGTTATCATTTCTAAATAAAAAGGACTTCAATCCTGCCATTTTATGTGACATTGGTACTTTTGATTCATATGGAATATATCCTCTTTTTGCTATTGGTTTAAGAGTCATATAGTAATCCAGTTTATCTTTGTTTCTAGTTATCTTGAGATCCAAAAATTGAACACTCATTGAATTTTCACCTGTTTTAATCCACTTTAAGCCCTTTATAAAGTTAAAAAATGTTAACGTTAAAATAATAAAATGTATTGTTGAAACATTAAACTTTATTGATAAAAACATTTATGCAATTTTTAAGCACGAATTTTATAAAATAAATAATGGGTGGCCGATGGGCCTTCCTACAATTGCCCAAATATGTAATTTTGTTATATCTACATATGAAGAAAATATTTTAAAAAAGGCAAATTGTCAGAGAGAGATTATTTTATACAATCGATATGTTGATGATGTTTTTGTTTGTGGAAAGCCAAATGCTATTAATGATCTGTTTAATGAATTAAATAATATAAAGAGCTTAAAGTGGATTAAAACAGATGAAAATTCAATGAGTGTTCAATTTTTGGATCTCAAGATAACTAGAAACAAAGGTAAACTGGAGTACTATATGACTCTTAAACCAATAGCAAAAAGAAGATATAATCCATATGAATCAAAAGTACCAATGTCACATAAAATGGCAGGTTTGAAATCCTTTTTATTTAGAAATGATAACCTTTGTAAATATGCATCAGATAAAACTAAAAATATTGAAATTTATTATAATGAATTGTTAAATGTTGATACAATTATGATTGTGTTTATTATACTATTAAAAATTTTACTTCTAAATATAAAAATATTAATAATAATGTTAATTCTTCTGATAAAAAACTATGGATATCAATACCGTATATTTTGAATCAACAGGCAAGTTTCATTAAGAAAATTTATAAAGGATTATGTGATATTGCATTTTATGCACCACCTACATTAAATAAATTAATAAACAATTCAAAAGATAAAACTCCATTGATAAATAAAAATTGTATCATTTACAAATGGACATGTAGGTGTGGCAGTAAATATGTAGGTGAATCGAGGTGCACATGGAAAAAAGAACAAAAGAGCACATATTATTATTTAAAAGGGTTCAAAATACAGGATAAAATTTTAAAAATAATGATACTTTATCAGCTTCTGTTTTTTATGACCATAATAAATCATGTATATATGGTTTTGATTTTAATTATAATAACGTAAAAATATTGGAAACTGAAAGAAACAATAATAAAAGGAAAATTAAAGAGGCAATGTTAATTTATAAATATAAGCAAGATTTAATTAATAGGCAAGCAGCAAATGTTAAGATCACAGAATTATGGGAAGATTGACATCATGGAATTATGGGAAAGCTGACATTTTTAAAAGTGATAATTGACAAAGCTACAAGTTAGTTGAAAGTGCTTCTAAGTGACGGTTATACATATATTTTTTATAAACTATTAAGTTCTGTATTTTCAAATATTTATTTATAAATTTACATATATTATTTTGAAGAAATACAGACATTGATTTGTAATATATATATATATATATAACAAGCCTATGATTTAAAATAAAATATGAACAAAACATAAACACTTTATTTTTTTTTAAAAAATACATACAGAGATATATCATCTAAATGAAAAGTCTGTCCATGTTTACTCACTAGTCCATCATGGTTTTTGGCTTTTTGTTTCTGATCTTAATATGTAGAGATGATTTTCCTTTAAGTAGAGAAGACAAGCATAAATGATAACTATTGCGGATTTGAATTCAATTTACTTTCGTGTTTAAATTCCAATAATTTATTTCAAGCATATAAATGTATTTGCTTTATGTTCCTTTTTCATTGGTAATAATGTATTAAGGGAATTTTTTTCATTGACAAAATTCAGCTATATCCAAGTGAATAGTAAATGCTAGCTTTTTTTTTCAAATTAAGAAAATGAAATTTAAATTGCTTAATATCACACATAAGTTGAGTTAATTGATCTTGCAAAATTCATTGATCTGAAACATGATATCCATATGCACATAAATGGGGTTGTATTCATCATGAATAAATAAATTAAATCCTAGATTTTAACAACAGAATACTTTTTTATTGGTAACTTGCAATACAAGGCATTTTGATATTTTTTTTTACATTTTGCCATATCCCCTGGAATTTCATCAATGAGCTGCCCACAATTGAATGAGCAGACATTGGATTTATCCACCCATGATTTTAAAAATTAATCACTTAAAAATTTAACAATTTTTTAAAAACAAATATAAACATGTCCATTCTAGGCAATGATACAATTACAAGAACCCAAATTGCAGCATTTCAGTTCTATTGGCTAATGCCAATGTTGTCAGAACAACTGCTGAATATCACTCAAATTTAGCTTGTTAATGTAAGAAAATTGTTTAAGAAAATTTGCCTCCATTTAATAAGTAAAATGAAGATTTTATAATAATTGAATACAATGAAAATAAAATCCTGTTTTCCAAGTTCAATATTATTTTTCATTTTTAACCAAAAATAAAGAATTCATATTACATTCTCAATACATTTTAATAAATGCATATCTTTTTTGCATAATTTTTTAATAATATTTTCCATAAATTGATTTATAAACAAACATATATGAAACATAAAACATTTAATTTTATAGTAAGTAAGTTGCTATGGTGAATGTAATAACAGAAATTGAAATGTGTAATAATTAGTAATAATATTGATTCTATTCAAGTGATCTTTTTATGATTCACTTAATTATTTTTCAGGATCTATTTATTTATTCACTTATTTATATTTTCCCGGAAATTGACAACAACAGATTTATAATTTGATGCTAGAATTAATAGTAAGTAATATTATTTTAGAAAGATTAGGTTGCCATGGCTATCTAGTTAACATTAATACTTCAATCCCTCCATTGTCCATCAACCAAGTGAAGTGAAAATTAAATGAGATCAATAAACTACTTTATTTTTTTATTTCTGTCCCATATAACAATGATCTGACACTTACAATATATATAGGTATATTCATAGTATTCCATGTAATAAACATATAATAGCTAAATAGCTGACATTTCAGCACAATAACAAGTACTTTCATCAGAGCTTCTTCTTTCACAAATCATAAGAATGTGTATAGTGACATTTAAAATTGCTATTTTTTTTTTTGTTATTTTCTCCTCATTCTTAAATTTTATTGGTTGAAAAGTTCAGCCTTTTTTAAATATTGTTAATTTTTTTAAATTCACATTTTTTATTTATGCTCATAGGCCTTTTAAAAATTTCTATAGCTTCCCTTGGCAATCTCTGGTCATATTGTTCAGTTTGTGTTTTATTAAAATTGATGTCATGATTTGTTAATTTAATGAATGAATAAATGGCTGATTAATTCGATTTTTCTCTAACTGCCACAATGTGTCCTTTCATTCTTATATTTATGCTATGATTGCTTTGTCCAACATATTAATGTAAAGAAACTCTACATGGAATTTTAATAAAGCACATATTCTGGCAAAAAATTGAACAATGTGACCGGAGTCTGCTAAGGGAAGCTATAGAGATTTTTTAAAGACCTTAAAGAAAGTTAACAATATTTGAAGAAAGCTATTGGAGGATAAAATATTTTTTAAAACTTCTCAACCATAAGGCGAAAATAACAAAAGAAAAAAATAACGATTTTAAATCTCACCACACAGATTCTTATGATTTGAGAAGTTCAGAAGAAAGTACTTGTTATTGTACTGAAACATCAGCTATCATATTGAAGGTCCAAGAAATAATACTATGAATTAATTTATCTATGAAAATATTAGAATTAATATATATATATATAAACACATAAAATATATAATTTTTGAACATATGAAAATATTACATAAAACTAAAGTTAAATTAAAAAGAAAAACATTCAATTTCCAATAATAAAGGCCACATAAAACATATATAAATTTTATTATAAAGTAATTGATTAACTAAAATTGAGTTCTTTTTATATTTACTAAAATTTAATTAATATTTATTTATATTTTAATCTTATTTTTCAATCCTGTTTTTCTATATAAAAGGATTATATTGTTTTCCATAAATATTTTGTTTTAAAACATTTCTTTTTTCATATTTATATGTTATCTTACTACATAAAAGAAAAAGAAAACTTTCCATTATTATTATTATTTTTTATATATAATATTTTAATAAATATTTTTCCTAAAAATATTTAACAATATAAACAGAGCACACAAACTGTTCTCATATGAAATACTGTTTTTGTGAAACCTTTAATTATAGAATTTAAAGCTGTGCATTTTACTGGCATACATAATATTTTTGTCTTTTCATATATCAAATGCGTTGACCGGGAAGTGAACCCAGACCAGCTGCTTGGAAGGCAGCTATGCTCACCACTAGGCCACCATAATGATAGAATAAGCACATATTAAAATGATAGAAGTGTAATGATACATGCTGAAATGCTGTGAAATATAATTAGAATTATAAAAATGGATACCTCTAAATATAGATGCACAACAATAAAATATGGATTTTTTAATGCTCTACAATAAAAAGAAAATGTCAATAAAAAATTAACATAATATCTTCAAATTTTTTTGGCGTAATATATTCTGCCTTGCCAATCATGAATTAATTGATCACCATAAGTGTAAATTAATAGTTAAAGCAATCAAAAACAAACTGAACACACTTTCTACTTTATTTTTTCTTATGTATATAATATAGCAAGTCTAAGTTCTTTATAACAAGTTTATGCTTCAGAGTTCATTTATGTGAAATAGGGAATTTATTTTTGATAATAAGATTGACTATTTTGTATGAAAAATGTAATAATAATAAATAAATGTAACTCTCATATTGCTATTGGATATTAAATCATCATTATGTGAACATTTATTTTATTCAAATATCTAATTTAATCTTAATTTGAAAGATTCTTCCCGAAAAAATAAAGAATGTTATAATCTAGGTAATAATAAATACAGAATAAAAAAAGTTACTTATTATTCAGTTTAACTAAACTTTTACTTACTTACTTTACAAAGAGATTATTACACACACACACACACACACATATATATATATAACCTGAGAGTTAGATATATGTTTTAAAGTAATAATAAGTAAATTTCTTTATATTATTATAATAAAAATCTTAAGTTATGTTTCAATAGTATGAATTAAATATTTCAGTTACCTATTTAGTGAGCAGTTATTTAAAAAGTTATATAATATTTTGAAACTAAAAAAGAGTTAATCTAGAGATTACTATGCTTCAAATGGATGTAACAGATAAAATTATTTTATACTATCTGAAGTGATTAGTTAACTTTGTTATGATTTTTAGTTGTTACTTTTTAAAATAAATACTTTTAAAGTAATAGTTATGATTTAGTAAATTTCAATTTATGTGAGGATATTTAAAACAAGAGTTTAAAGGTAGTAAATATAACTGATTGATATTAGTGTTAAATTTAAATTAGTTTTCAATATTAGTAAATAATTTATTTTCAATGCATTTAAAATGGTTATATTTAGTGTGCAAGTGTGTGTAAATGTTTAGTGCATGCAGATAAAATATTGAAAGTTGATTGTACCCAGAGGTATAACAGCCTTTTTATATAATTATAAAAAGTATTTCATGAATGAAGTTATTATAAATATCAGCATGTGTATATGAGAATTTTAAATAGTTTATAAAAAAAAGTGTTGTCACCATTATACATTAATAGTTTTGTTGATATACATATAATCTTAAAGAAGTGAATGAATTGTATGTCTTTTGTGCGTGCAAGGTGAATATTCATATGTTGTTTATTATTATTATTATTATTATTATTATTATTATTATTATTATTATTATTATTATTATTATTATTATTATTATTATTATTATTATTATTATTATTATTATTATTATTATTATTATTATTATTATTATTATTACGTTTCAATAAAGGCTTTATTGATCTCAATGGTTTACATAAGTTTACATCTAGAAAATTTTGAAATTTAACATACAATGAATAATATTAGGGTAAACACATATAAATGAATTTAGTGGTTACACTTTGTGGTTAATGGACTATAACAATATAAAAATTAAACAAGCAAAAATAATCAGAGTTCTAAAGTTTGAGGAGCTTATTCAGTTTT
>JAQFVV010014041.1:0-55001 GCA_028023455.1 Epiperipatus broadwayi
TATTTCACACTTTTCTGATTTACTCTATTTTAACAAAATGAAAGTTAAATAAATTTATCACATATTATTTAATAAAAAAAAATATTACATAATAAATCACAAAAAAGAACTGCTTATTCATAATAATAAATCTATACATATAAATCTCTGTATGTATAAAAGAATAAAAAAATTTTTTTTTTAAAATAATTGAATACTATATATATATATATATATATATATATATACAAATAAATTCATGCACATCTACATGTAATGTATTATTTATTTATTGGTGTCCTATTGAAATATATATGTGTAAAAAGAAATGATAATTTTATAAAATAAATTTGAACTATAACTTTACCTTTGAAAATGAGATTTCATTTTAATCTCTATTGAATTAAATCCTGTTTTCTCTACAATTGAATGATATTTTAAAAAATATTTAAATAAATTACATGATACTTTTAAAATGATAGAAATCATATTATATTATCTTCTACCTTTATAACTATTAAAAAAGACTTATTATCATATGATGAGATGAAAGCTAAGGAAGACATCGACTAGGCATTTCAATGATTAATAATTTTATATATACATTTTTATAGATAAATCTAGAATATGGGTTGGTGATACATACCCTAATGGCACAGTATATATATATATATATATATATATATATATATATATATATATATATGCAATATATATATATATATATATATTGCACCCTTTTGATTAGGTCCAAATAAATTCACTTAGTAACTTTTAAAAAAATGTAAATTAAGAATATATTTTAATTGGTATGACTACTGTGTAATGTTGGCAATGTTTTAAATTGTTTTGTTAAAGTAAAAAAAGAGATTATTAAATGTATAAAAACTATATTAATGTGTGAAAATAGTCAAGTAAAGCTAAATAGTGTAATTTTGTATGGTTGGAAAAACTGGCCATAGTAAAATAGTATATTAAGTCTTCTTAAATAAGTATTAAAAGTTAAATTTAAAGTAATGACTTAAAATTAAATAATTTAGTGTATTTTAAAATAAAAGTTATACTTAATAGTTGTATTATAAATTCTTTATTTAAAATGTAATATTTTGTGGGGAGAAATGTGTTTAATTTAATATCAAAATTATTATTCTAAATTCTAGCAACCTATTATTCTTTAATATAATATTTTTTGCAATTAAATATTTATTTTGTTATTAGACAGTAATTATAAAAATTGATATACATTGTCTGAGTTTTTAAAAATCATGTGACACAAATATTCATACTTGTGTGCTTGCTTGCAAGTTTTTCTAATAAAGTTTCAAAATTGCTTTAGAAATGTACTATAAAACTGAAAACAGTTGTTGGCCACAAGACAAAATAATAAAAAAATCAGTTGTCATAAAATATTTAATTAGGTTTTTTTTTAAAAAAAAATAAATGCAGCTAATAAAAAATTAGATTTAAAAAAAATAGATAATTAAAAAGAAATGTTGAATAAATTAATAAAATATTATTTTTAATATGTTATTTTAAAAGATTTAATTTGTTTAAATAGAAGTATAAAATTAATTTAGAATTAAATAGTATAATATTAAATGTCATCATTTTTATTTTTGAAATTTAATTGTGTAAGATAGTACTAATATGTAAATTAGATCACCAGATAAAGATCTAAATAGCCAATCAAATCATCAATTTATTTTGGTATAAAAGTCAGTGCTGTCATTTTTCTGAGGTGATAAAATATGCTTCTAATCAATTCAATTAGATGCTTTAATAAGTCAATTGTGCTTTAATCAGTCAATTATTATTTTTAAAATATCAAAGTATTGTATAATTTATTACTTGGAATTATTTTAAAAGGGAGTGTTAAAAATTATGTTTTATTAAGTTGAAATCATGCATTGTTCAAGAAACAAAGATTCCCTGCAAAATAGTCTATGGAAACTTAATCCAGCTTCACAGTAACTATGGAATTCATACCAGTAGTAATTGTATATTTGAAGAAAGTAAGGATGGAGGTACATATACTAAATAAAAATAAAATTCTAGAAATATTAATGGAAAAAAATATACCATTAGTTATATTAATATCTTGGACATTGTTGAGAAAATTGAACAGAAAAGTTCGTCAGAAATTTAATTTAAATGTATTTTATTGGGAGAAAAGATAGCTGTATCTGAAAAAGCAAAGCTATGTGGTAAAGACTTTAATTCTCAATATTTGAAAAATATATAGTTTTAAAAGAGTTGCAGTAAATGTTTTTAAAAGAAATATTTTTTTAAAAGTTTATTCTGAACTTTTATTTAAAATGATGGAGAGATAAAGATTGCTATTACTGCAAATATATTTTACATGATAAGTCATCATTATTAAAAGACCACATTTATTTAATAATGTCAAAAAATTATTTTTGGAGAATCATTCATTGGAAAACAAATACGTGGATAATTAAAATTATCCTGACAAAATAACTTTATGCTAACTTTAATTTTCATATGAATATGCCTGAATCCATACATGCATGATGGATGCATCAAAAGCCCAATACAGGATCATATAGAATAGGAAACCTTGGAGGATTATTTTTTAATTTTCTAGATTAATATAACCTTTAATAATCATTATCCTGAAAGATATAGACAAGGGACTATAATTTTTGCAAAGTTTCAGCCAAGGATTAAATGATTATTTCCATAAGTAACTTCGGATTTAAAAAGTCGATTTCCCTTCATTTTCATCATTTTTTTATATTCGTGAATATACTGCATTGGGGGAGAAAAGTTTAGTTCTCAAGTGTTAGACAGTGTTTGTCATAGCATTGTATGTCGGGGTAGTGTCTAAAAGGACTGATAATGGAAATGTTAAAACTTTTTTTTAAAATTTACTTTATAATGGATTGGAGTTTTACATAAATATGGTTTTAATTATTTTTATGTGCTAATAATATTTTTAAGTTTTTATTATTATTGTAAGCAGGAATATTACATACAAAATATCTACTAACATAGTACAATAATTATTGTAAGGAATATTTAATTCTCTGTAAAGCTTTATAAATATCATTTTGAGTATGATAGTTTTGCTGAGTAAATGCTAATATTATTTAATATATTTTATGAAATGTGAACCAGAAAATGTCTAAAAGTGACCAACTAGCAATTTGTCACTGTGGGTAAAATTTATAAAATATTAATTTTTACATGATGTATTTCTTTTTCTTTAGATTGCTTGGAATATTTTATAGTATTATCTTTTTTATATGAACATATGAGTATATGTTCATGCATTAAATACACATAGAACTTATTAATGTTATTTTAGAAATGAGCTAGATTTAAAAAAAAAAAAATGCATACTTTTCTTTTATATTACGGATGCAATATGATTTAATAATGAATATAATTTATATGATTCTTTAGTAAAGGAACCCTTTTATTTTTAAATGTTTTAAAATATTGATTTAATATATTGATACAAAATCATTTGTATTTCTATTACTGAATTTTGAAAGTGAAATAACCTTTTCTTGTTGAGTAGTGTTTAGATTGTGGAAGTTGTACATTAATCTTATTTATTGTTTTAGTATAAAGTTTTGATAATTTTTGTGATGTAGATTGATAAATCTATAATGAAATTTTAAAGTGGTAGTGACATTGGGAGTATGAAAAGAAACCAAAAGGATGCTTATAGTAGGGTTTATGTGGAATAGAAAGTAATTTTATTATCTTAATAGTTTATTGAGGTACAGATAACATAGCCCTATGACTTGTATATTTTTCCATGGGCAGTGTGTTGCATAGTATTGAGTATTGTAATGTTCCAAGGAGCTGAATAAATATCCTGGACATTATTTTACAGTAGAGATTATTAGACAGAAAAGTCATGCTTCTTTTCTTTATATGCACTGTTACCATATTGATTATTATATTATTGAGTCAATACTCTCGTTAGTTCTTCATACCTACACATGGAATCGCTATTGTAATTTCAAAAGTTATTGCATTATACAGAACTGTATTTATGAAGGAGAATAATAAATAATTTTGGGAATTGTAGGATTGTTATTTTTGAAAGAAGATAAGATAGGTTTTTCTTGCTTTAGCGTATGTTAAGATCAAATACAAATGAGTTTGAAAGTAAACTCAAACTATAAGGATAAAGAATTATAAATATTACTGTATTTTATTAAAACCATTTTTTGTGGAAAATATATGTGATAATAAATTATCCATGAGGCTTTTTGAATAATTTTTGAATATTCTAATTATACATGTAATGCATATTTTTTAAAAAAATAATACATCCAGAGAAATAACATAAAATAGAACAAGTACTTATATTTTGTGAATATTATTTTTATGTTTAGAACAAGCATAAACACACACATAGGAATTTTTATTAAAGTAATGCCAAGCAAGGTGTATAAAAAAAGTCTGTTAATCTTATTATTATATTAAGTCCACTTATTTATTATTTAACAAACTAAAATAAATATTTTTATTGAATAATGGTAGCACTATCATAACAAAAGTTGTTTAATTAATTGAGTATGAAATCTATGAACATGTATTGAAAATAAGTGCTACTTCAGCAGTTTGTTTTTTCATATTTTGAGTATGCTTACAGAAGCATTATAATACAAATCAATTGGTAGATATTGTATGTGTAATTATTATTAATAGTATTATAATTATTGTAAAGAAATATGAAGAGTTATGTCAGAGTAAAGGGCTTATGTACTTGTAGATTTTATTGTTTATTTTATTTTGAAATGAAGAAGTATGCAATTTACCCAAGATGTAATTGTAAATAGTGTACATAGTTTATTTTTGTTAAAAGTTTTTTATAATAAAAATTTGTTAAACCTGTTTTATAAAGTTGTGTATTGCATTGATTCTTTACACTACAAACACGTGATCTCCAGATATATTAACCAAACATATTTGCAAAGTATCAATATAATTATTTACTTAAGAAATTATAGTGTTTCTTAATATAATTTATATGATAAGTTTTCATTTTGCATCATTATTATCTTTATGATCATAAATTAATTATATAATTTATTGTATAGAATTATAATATTATCCGTTGCCACATATTCTCAGATTATACCACATATTCTATTTAATATGCCATATAAAAGCTAAAAAATTATATTATATTATTGTTGCTATTATTGATAGATACCATAACATAGAAAAGTAGATAAGATTGATAATTATACATTGAAGATTATTATTACTATTTGTTATTATAATTATTAGTTAGGTGTAGTTGAGGGTGACACCAGTAGTTTATAAGTTGATTAGAATTAGTTTAAAAAACCTGAGATTATTATAGTCATATTATTTTGAATAAAGACATTAGGATTTATTTATTAGCGTTATATTAAATTGATTATTTTAAAGACGTAAGAATGATATGAATTTATTATTATCTTGAAATAATAGGGGGGTTGGTATTCTTATGCCATTGAGATTGTGTCCTGAGGGATATTGGCTCAATGTAATTTTTTACTACTTGTACTTCACTTTATTGTCTCATGATTTATTAATATTTTATTTAGTTTTATAAAACTGAACCATTTTATTTCTTAGTTAATTAGAGCTTGACAAATAGTATCATAGGATATCTGTATTATTGATTATATGTATTTTAGCTGAGCATAACCATTTATCTGAGCTAGTCCAGTTTTATTATTATTATTATATTTTCCAGGTAGTGAGGGTACAATGTGGTAAGAAGGATTTGGCTCCTCAACGTGATCAGCATGATATATTTATCGAAATTACAGTTATTAAACAATGTGGTAACTTGAATTTGGTGCCGTAATTTTGGATCTCAATGTGTTTGGGGGGGGGGCATAATTATAGTTGTAAATTAATGAATCAAGAAAGTAGTATGGATTGAAATGTATAACTTTAGGGGCTATCGATAGATATATTTCATAGAATATAAATAATTTAGTAGTTTTATAATAGCAGTAGTAGTCATTTAGAGTTTGATTATGATATTGAACTAAGTATTTTATTATTAAAATAATTATAATTTCATGTGGTGTATAATCTGATTTATTCTAAAATAAAATATTATTGTGTTATTTGTAAACTAATAAGCAAATAAATATTTTTAAATTATGGAAATGTGAGTAATAATTATTTTATATTATGACCATGTCAATTATTAAATATCTTAAAGTACATTCTGAATATTCTATTGTGTGCAAATTATCTATGGGATCATGTAGATGAAAATCAATGATATAATACTTATAATTTCATTAGGTATAGATATAATAATATAAGTTAGTATTAAGGAGTGTAAGATATTTAAATGGTAATATCCTATGGTTTATTGTGGATGTTGTTTAGGTGGAAAGAGAAAGGCTGGTAGGGAAATCATTTTATGAAAATTATTTAATGGAAATCGCTTTATGGAAATTGTTTTATGAGAATTATTTTATGAGAGTTACTTTATGAAAATGTTGATATAACAAAAACTAGAAACTATTTGAATTGATATTTGAAATTCTACAAGGAAAACTATTTTAAAATGAGTAACCAGAATAAAAATTTAGAGACAGAAATGTCTAGTTCTGTTGGTATAAAAGATATAGAAAATACATATTGGCAGATAATGGAAATAATGATATCTATGTTAAATAAAATAGAATCTAATATAGAGGAGAAAGTACTAGAGAAAGTAATAACTTCAGAAGTCATTGTTGATAATTTTCAAAAGAAGAATGAAATGATAGTTAATAAAGATATGGATAGTATATTTAAACCTCTATATCGTGCATTAGCAGAGAGGGAATGAATAATTGATAGATATTTCGAAAGGAATGGAAAAATAATGAGATGTTTTGAGGCAAAGATGAGGATAATGGAATTGATAAATAAGATGGAGATGAAATTCGAATCTTTTAGAGAAAATATGAGGAAAATTATAAAAAAAGAAAATATATCTTATAAGGAAAAACTTTGGAAGCCAACTAAATTGGTTAATAAAAATGTTGAAGATGATAAATAATCTGCTGAAGTAGTTAATAAAGATGTTAAAGTAGTGGAAAATAAGTTGAAAAATAAATTAGAAGGGAATAATAAATTCCAAAATATTGAATTAAAAATTATGGAAACTAAATCTAAGTCATCTGTTGAGATAGTTGATAAAAATATAGCAAATAAGAAAGCATCTCTCAAAGTAATTAGTAAATCTGTTAAAGTAACTAATACAGATTTAAAAATGAGCAAAGAACTCATTAATTTAATCATTAAAAATGTGGTAGAAAATAAACAACTTGTTGAAATAATAAGTAAAGAAAATTCACAAGACATTAAAGTAGTTAATGAAAATATTAACTTATGCAATAGTTGACAGAAGAAAATAAAAATTCTGTTAAATTAGTTGATGAAGATGGAAATAATGGCGTATCATTTGTTGAGTTAGTAGATGATGATTTAAGAAAAGATGAATCTTTTATTGAATTAACTAGTAAAGAAACTGAGTTACCTGTTGAAAAAATTATTCCAGATAGTGAGTGATTCATAATGAAGTAGAGATTCATAAAGTCTGTTGAATTAGTTACTAAAAAATTAGAAGCAAAAATATACCATCTGTTGAGTTGATAAATAGTATGAAGAAAATAAACAATTGATTAATGTAGCAGATGAGACAAATTTGCAAAGTGTAGAATTAATTAAGAAGAATGTTGAGCTAGTTAATAAAGAACCAAAAGAATTATAAGAGACTAATGGAATATGTAGTAAAGATCTTGAATTAGTTGTTGAAAAATTGGAAGAGTATAAAGAACCCATTGAAACGACTAATAAAGATATAGATGAGAATGTGGAGATACAGAGGAAAGATCAGAGTTGTGTGGAGATGATATTAGATTTTCAAACAATGATAAAAAAAATAAAAGCAAGGAAGGTAGATTCACAAAAAGAAATCAAAGAAATGAAGGAAACAATATTAGAGATAAGGAGATATAATCAACAGTTAGAGGTACATAAAATGGAGATAGCTGAAAAAAATTGGAAATCACAAGAGATCACAAAAACAATTAGGAATGTGTTCAAAGTCTCAAAATTCTGTTGAGGAAATAGTATTAAATATTTCTAGTTAATCTGAAGGAGAGAACATGATTTTTCAAAGTCAATGTAAAGAAAGTGAAAAGTCTGATAACGTAATTGGTAAAAGTAGTGAATTAGATGATAAAATATTGAAAGAATCCAAATAATCTTTTAAATTAACTAATGATGTTATAGGAGTGAATAAATCTTATGAAGAGTTAGTTTATGAAGAAGCTATACATAAACATAAGAATTTTGAAGGATACTATAGTGATGATAAAAGAGTTCATAAATCTCTAGGGATAAAATTAACTTCTTTAGATGAAAAGTATCTAAAGCTATTAGACAATGAATTACCAAAGATTACTGACAATACTAGTAATAAATGCAAAATGTAGTTCTGAAATGGATTATTAATTATGGAAATGTTTATCCAAGATTTAATATCTATAAGGCAATATTATTCATAAGAACTAAGAATATGATACCTAATGTAAAATTTAAGAAAGTAAAAGTTGATCAGAATAGAGATTTAGGAAAAGCTAAAAGTAAAACTTAAATGTAAGAATAAGAAGAAAATTAAAATAGATTTTCTTGAACAAAATACTTAATTATGATAAAAATATGAAGAAAATTAAAGTAAAATTCAAAGAGTTGAATAAAGAGAAGATTAAGATAAGTTATTTTAGAGAAAGCATAGATTATATAGAGACATTTGTAAAGCAAAAATAAAATTTAAAGGGATAAATGAAAAGATAATTGATCTAAATCTTGGTAGAAAACTTATTGATGAGGAAAAAGAAATTGGGAAAGCTAAGATAAAACTTAAAATGATAGAAGATGATCATATAGATTTTCTTAGAGAAAATATAAATAAAGAAAGAGATATTGAAAAGGCCAAAGTTAAACTTATAAAAGAAAAGATAATTAATATTGATTTTCTTAGAGAGAATATTGATAAGGAAAGAGATGTAGGGAAAGCAAAAGTGAAACTTAAGTGTCTAAAGCAAAAGAAAGTTATGGTGAATTTTCTTAAGAAAAATCTTAATAAAGGGAAAAGTATAGAAAAAGCTAAAGTGAGACTTAAAGAAGTTAAAAGAGAATTAAAGATCTATTTTTAGGAAGGAAAATTCTTAAAGATTAAGAAAAATAATTTTTGAATAAGACATATTTAAAAATATTGTAACCTTATTTTTAGAGAACAAAGATAAGACTTTAAAAGAATATTTTAATATTTTATGTCAAACCTATAAAGTAAAAAAATGCATTTATGTTAACTACACCAGGTGGTGAAAAAGGAACCTATAACGTGAGAAGCTTAATTCCATATCCTTCTGAGGTGTAGGTAATTTTTTAGGAGTGTTTCTGGTTGAGATTTTTAATAGTGCCCAAATATTTTATAAATCATTTTATTTATGTAAAAAGTTTATTATTTCATGTAGTAGTATAGAATAAAATTGAGCTGTAAAAGCACTAGAGATAGTAATTATAATTTGAATAGGTTAAATGTTGAGATTGATGGTGAATTTAAAATTTTATTCATAGGGGGAGGATATGTACTCTTTTGATTAGGTCCAAATGAATTCACTTAGTCAATTTTAAAAAAAAATTAAACTACATCTGGATCTAGTTTTATGTGGATTATTTTAAAGCGATTTTGAAGTTATATGATTCATGTTTCTCCTTAATATCTTTCATATTTTACTATATTTATTAGATATCAAGAAATTTAAATTATTAACTTATTTTCACTTGAAATACTTTTTTTTCTTCAAAAATATAATGTTATATTGGCAGTTAATGTGAATATGGCATGAAGCTGTATTTAGAATTTTAGCTTCTATGTAAATAACCTATTTATACTAATGAGTAAATAATAATATTTTTATACTTACATATAAAAATATCGCAATAAATATTCAAAAAAATTGAACTTTTAAAATGAATATTTTGTTATATATAACAGAAATAAATAATCTTTTAGATTTTTAAAATAAAAAATGAAGATTTCATAAACTGAAAATAATCTTTCTAATGATAATTTTTTTGTTTTGATTACGATCTCATTTTTTAAATATAGAAACAGAAAAGCATTAACATAGTACAAGACTGGGCACAATTGCTGAGATTCTTGACTTTGTTTAAGGAGAAGCTACAATACATCACATCACTGCAAATCTGATTTCTTTCCAGTTTACAAACGAACGCTAGCAGTAATGATTAAAATATGTATGAAAAATTAAATATTGTAGTTAATAAAAAAAGTTTGTCTTGTATTAATTTTTTTCAAATATTTGAAATTTTTTATTAGTCATACATTATTTGCTTATTTTTTAAATGCAAATTTGAAAATAATTTTTCTTTGTTGTTTTGCTTTTATGCAAATTCTGAAAATTACAGACCCTATCCCCCATTTTTCAAGATAAATTGTCTATTTTGTGTGATTTTTTTAATGTGAGTTTTCTGTGGAACCTATCTACTGCATAAAATGAGACCCAGGTGTAATGATATATTTTAACTGGTATGACTACTGTGTAATGCTGGCAATGTTTTAAAATGCTTTGTTAAAGTAAAAAAAAGAGATTAAATGCATAAAAACTACTATAACAGTCAGGAAGTGGGTGATCAAAAGCAGTGGTCTTCAACCTTTTCACACCTGTGGCCCAGCAAAAATAAGGATAAGATTTTGTGGACTGGCAGAAGTTTACAGATAAATTTTCGTAAAGATGTAACCTGCTTAGCCTTAGATAAGCATAATTGTTATAACTGACCAAAACAGCACACTAGTTATTGTGTATTGTAATGGTGTTGCATCCCTTCACATGCTGAACACACAAAACAGTACAATAACAATCATTCTCATTAATGTGCTTGCATTTCTATGTTTATTATTTCATTGTTAAAACATTCAAGAATAAAATGTTATTCACCTGAATGTTGGGAAATATCATAGCTAGTGTAATTACATGGCAATGATTATGATAAATGTAATATCTGTATTTAATTTAAATATACAAGATGGTTATATATATATATGGAGGTTGTCTTTTGATAATAGTAAGGGCAAAATAGAAATCACGTAATTAATCACCGTACAGTCAAAAAAAAATTCACCATATTTTAAATCTGAAAAAATAAAACGAAATATGTAAAAGTCAGATGTTTTGATGTTATTGTAATTTTTTTGTGCTGGTGTGTTGAAAGTATCAAAAAATGTAATTAATAGGAAAAGTTTTTTTTTAAAAATGGTAAAATAGATATCACGTAATAGAAATAAAGCCAAAAAAAAAAAAAAATCGCAAAGTTATTTTTTATTTGTTTTTGTTTTTAAAAAAAGGTTAACAGAAATTAGTTTTAAAAATAAAAGTTTTAGTATATTAAAAGTATACAAATAAAACCAAAAAATATTGCCTTATAGGCCAAAAAAAAAAGTGGGCATATTTTTAACTAAAAAAAAAGAAAACAAAACTTGAAAAAGTCAAAAGTTTTGATCTTGTTTTAACACATAAACAATGTCAACAAGCGGCCATGATTGGCTATCAAAAGACAACTGGAGTTTGTATAGTAAAAAGCCTTTTTTTTAAATTTTGAATTTTTTTAGAAAAATAATAAATTTAATTCTATCTCTCCATAAACATCTGTGATAAATAAAAAAAACAAATTAATTTATGTATGATTAGATTTTGTTTTTGTTCTGTTTCTTATTTTTTAACAGGATAAAAATGCGATGAAAAAATAAATAAAAACTGTTTATATTAATTAAAAGTTTAAAATCTTATTATTTTGTTATTACTAACTTTCTTGCCAGTCTAGCGTGGCCTGGCAGAAAACTTCTGCCACTGATCAGAGTCTTACCATATCTGCCATACAGGGTGCCATCACGAACACCAGCCCTAGTCACTAGCTCATGGAGTAGCAGAGGTTTAAAACATGTATTAAATCTATTCCTTTTAATAAAGAATAATAAAAACAATCACTAGATCACTGTGAGTACTAATAACACAAAAAGTAACTTTATTTATGTATATATAAATAATAACACACAAACTTGAAAAGTAATTACTATAAAAAATATTATGCATTATTTTGTTTCATTATCATTATTTTATTTACTTTTAACTTTAATTTTTAATTTTAGAATGTCGAGCGTACGTAGACCACCCAGATGACACCTTTAAAAGATCTTCAAGGCAGTTGACTACAGGCTAAAGGTCCGCAACCATGCCAATGCTCACTTCCTGATATATATCCATAACCAATGCAATGTAAACATGTTATCATCAAACCACACTGACATGAATGTGCATCTGAACAGCGTGATATTATTTGAACATGATCTTCATCCAGTTCAGGAATATACGTGTCTTGCGAAGGAATCATGCATGTAATATAATAATAAGAATAATGCTACATATGGATGGGAGAGCGGTCTATCTTGTCAGTTTATCATCCCAATCATAGAGCTGGAATGTGTCAATGGTGCAGGAAATACATCTGCGTCCATTGCAACAGTATGACTACCTCTTTGGGGTCATGCATTCAGTTGGACTCGTCACCCTTATGTGCTGACACACTTCACATTACATAGATGTAAACATCCACATATCTCTCCACCAGCATTTGCAGAACTATGAAACAAATAGTCCGAAGTCAAAACCCCTAATTCAAATGAGGCTAAATGGCTTCCCACACTCAACTTACATTTAAATTAATTTATTAATTTAATTCTAAAAAATAATCTTTAGTTTAAGGTTTTAAAATCATTTTACAATGACACATTATATTTAAATTATTTTTACTAAAAATACAATTTGACCTATTTTTTCTTTCCTTTAAATTCAATAATGCACAAATAACGATACGTGTTTTTATCTTTAAATTTAAGTTTGCAATCGCAAACCCCTACCCTATTACAAACAAACCGTATACTAAGCATAAATAAATAAAAAACAAATACATATTTTAAAAGATTACATTTAAACTTTAGATAAGAATTTAAAATTGCAAAGTTTATAAAAAAATAAAGTTCTGGTTTGATTTGGAAAGAAAGTCTATAGTTCATATTTAAAGAAAATTAAAGTTCGGAGATTTTAAATTGAAGAGTTTGTATTTCATATTTATAATTTATACTTTTCTTTTTCTATGCTCGTTCCTTTGTGATGAAGATCTGAGTTTACACAAGGGCCATTTCTTGCAGACGATAATGATTTTAGGAAGATTACTGAAGACGTTACTAGTGGTTCAATGCTGGGATCCATTGAGATGAAAGCTGCCTTCAGCTGGACAAACCGAAGGAAGCACGATGAAGCTGATTACATTCTTGGTGATGGCGATAATAGCTTTTTAAATTTTTATTTTTACTTTTAGCAAAGACAAATGAATTTAAAACTTTAATTTTCTAATTCTCTCCAATTAATAATTTCTTTTTGATTTTCTTTTTATAGTCATGAAGCATCTTATTTCTGGAATGCGTAGATCCATCTCACATATTTCATATCTATATTTCATTGGTTTATTGAGTTTGTGACTTAGATTTTGGGTTTGTGGCTAAGTAGATTTTTCCACTGAAATCTGTGTCTATATCTTTGGGCGGGAAAAGCAAGTCTTTTGTTTCTATTCCTCGACTCTTATTTCTTTCATAATCATCTTTTCAATGGTCATTTTACCCTAAGGATCTGTTTGTAATTTTTATTTTTAAGATTAAAAACTCGTTATTTTTTTAAAATCAAAAGATTTTTATTATATTTTATTTAAAGATTAGAATCTTTGCTTCGATTCTATAATTTTTTTAAAGCTTGTCTTATTTTAATATTTAAATCAAAAATATAAATAACTTAATAATTCATTGTGCATTTTGAACATTTGTGCCTTTAATTCAGTATTAGATATTTACAAAAAAATTACATATTAAAATTTAAATGTAACACATATATATATCCCATTACACTATACTAATATGTGAAAATAGTCAAGTAAAGCATTTTGTATAGTTGGGAAAACTGGCCATAGTAAAATAGTATATTAAAAGTCTTCTTAAATAAGTGTTAAAATTTAAATTTAAAGTAATGACTTAAAATTAAATAATTTAGTGTATTTTAAAATAAAAATTATACTTAATAGTTATATTATAAATTGTTTATTTAAAATGTACTATTTTGTGGGAAGAAATGTGTTTAATTTAATATCAAAATTATTCTAAATTCTATTATATTATCATTTTTTAATATATTTTTTGCAATTAAATACTTATTTTATCAGATATTAAAATTGATACACATTGTCTGAGTTTTTAAAAATCATGTGACACAAATATTCATACTTGTGTGCTTGCAAGTTTTTCTAATAAAGTTTCAAAATTGCTTTAGAATTGTACTATAAAAATGAAAACATTTGTTGGCCACAAGACAAGATAAAAAAAATTAGTTATAAAATATTTAATTAGGCTTTTTAAAAAAAACAAATGAAGTTAATAAAAAATTAAGATTTAAAAAAAATACATTAAAAATAAATGTTGAATAAATTAATAAAATATTATTTTTAAAATGTTATTTTAAAAGATTTAATTTGTTTAAATAGAAATATAAAAATAATTTTGAATAGTATAATATTGAATGAGTCATCATTTTTATTTTTGAAATTAAATTGTGTAAGATAGTAGGAATATATAAATTAGATCATCAGATAAAGATCTAAATAGCCAATGAAATTATCAATTTATTTTGCTATAAAAGTCGATGTCATTTTTCTGAGGTGATAAAATATGCTTTAATCAATTCAATTAGGTGCTTTAATAAATCAATTGTGCTTTAATCAGTCAATTCTGTGCTTTTAAATAACTCTCTCAATAATTTCTTTTAAAATATCAAAATATTGTATAATTTATTACTTGGAATTATTTTAAAAAAGAGTATTAAAAATTATAAGTTTTATTAAGTTGAAATCATGCATTGTTAAAGCAACAAAGACTCCCTGCCAAATAGTCTATTGAAATGTAATCCAGCTTTGCAGTAACTATGGAATTCATACCAGTAATAATTGTATATTTATGGAAAGTAAGAATGGAGATACTGATACTAAATAAAAATATAATTCTAGACATGTTAATGGACTGATATCTTGGACATTGTTGAGAAAATCAAACAGAAAAGTTCATCAGAAATTTAATTTAAAAGCATTTTATCAGGAGAAAAGATAGCTGTATCTGAAAAAGCAAAGCTATATGTTAAAGTCTTTAATTCTCAATATTTGAAAAATATAGTTTTAAAAGAGTTGCAGTAAATGTTTTTAAAAGAAATATTATTTTTAAGTTTATTTTGAACTTTTATTTAAAATGATGGAAAGATAAAGATAGATATTACTGCAAATATATTTTACATGGCAAGTCATCATTATTAAAAGACCGCATTTATTTAATAATGTCAAAAAACGATTTTTGGAAAATCATTCTTTGGAAAACAAATACCTGAATAATTAAAATTATCATGGCAAAATAACTGATGCTAGCTTTAGTGAATCATTAAATGCTAATTTTAATAGAAAAGGCATAATTTCTGTATGAATATGCCTGAAACCATATAGCTGTGACAGATGCATCAAAAGCTCAATACAGGATCTTTTAGAATGGAAAAACTTCTGATTATTTTTTAAGTATCTAGATTATTATAACCTTTAATAATCATAATCCTGAAAGATATAAACAAGGGACTATAATTTTTGTGAACTTCAGCCAAGGATTAATGATTATTTCCATAAGTAACTTCAGATTTAAAAAGTCAACTTCCCTTCATTTTTATAATTTTTTATTTATGAATACGCTGCATCAGGGGAGAAAAGTTTTGTTCTCAAGTGTTAGACAATGGTTGTCATAGCATCATACGCTGGGGGAGTAAGCATCTATAAGGACTGATAATGAAAATATTAGAACTTTTTTTAAAATTTACTTTATAATGGAGTTTTATGTAAATATGGTTTTAATTATTGTTATGTACTAATAATATTAAGTTTTTTATTATTATTATTATTGTAGGTGAAAAATTACATAAAAAATATCTATTAATATAGTATTAAGTAAAGAATATTTAATTCTCTGTAAAGCTTTATAAATATCTTTTTGAATCTGATAGTTTTGCTGAGTAAATGCTAATATTATTTAATATATTTTATGAAATGTGAACCAGAAAATGTCTAAAAGTGACCAACTAGCAATTTGTCACTGTGGGTAAAATTTATAAAATATTAATTTTTACATGATGTATTTCTTTTTCTTTAGATTGCTTGGAATATTTTATAGTATTATCTTTTTTATATGAACATATGAGTATATGTGCATGCATTAAATACACATAGAACTTATTAATGTTATTTTAGAAATGAGCTAGATTTTTTTAAAAAAAATATGCATACTTTTCTTTTATATTACTGATGCAATATGATTTAATGATGAATATAATTTATATGATTCTTTAGTAAAGGAACCTTATATTTTTAAATGTTTTAAAATATTGATTTAGTATATTGATAGAAAATCATTTGTATTTCTATTGCTGAATTTTGAAAGTGAAAGAACCTTTGCCTTGTTGAGTAGTTTTTAGATTGGGGAAGTTGTATGTGAATCTTATTTATTGTTTTAGTATAGTTTTGATAATTTTTGTGATGTAGATTGATAAATCTATAATGAAATTTTAAAGTGGTAGTCACTTTGGGAGTATGAAAAGAAATCAAAGGGATGTAGGATTTATGGGGAATAGAACATAATTTTATTATCTTAGTTTATGCAGGTACAGATAACATAGCCCTGTGACTTGTATATTTTTCCATGGGCATTGTCTATTATAGTATTGAGTATTGTAATGTTTCAAGGAGCTGAATAAATAGCGTGGACATTATTTTATAGTAGAGGTTATTAAACAGAGAAGTCATGCCTCTTTTCTTTATATGCACTGTTACCATGTTGATTATCCTATGTTTATACTATTGAGTCAATACTATAGTTAGTTCTTCATACTTATGCATCGAATTGCTATCGTAATTTCAAAAGTTATTACATCGGACAGAACTGTATTTATGAAGGAGAATAATAAATAATGTTGGGAATTGTATGATCATTATTTTTGAAAGAGGATAAGATAGGTTTTTCTTGCTTTAGTGTATTTTGAGATCAAATACAAATGAGTTTGAAAATAAACTCAAACTATAAGGATAAAGAATCATAAATATTTCTGTATTTTATTAAAACTATTTTTTGTAGAAAATATATGTGATAATAAATTATCTACGAGACTTTTTGAATAATTATTGAATAGTCTAATTATATACGTAATGCATATTTTTTAAAAGATAATACATCCAGAGAAATAACATAAAATAGAACAAGTACTTATATTTTGTGAATATTATTTTTATGTTTAGAACAAGCATAAACACACACATAGGAATTTTTATTAAAGTAATGCCAAGTAAGGTGTATAAAAAAATCTGTTAATCATATTATTTTATTAAGTCCATTTATTTATTATTTAACAAACTAAAATATTTTTTTTGAATAATGGCAGCACTATCTCAATAAAAGTAGTTTAAGTAATTGAGTATGAAATCTATGAACATGTATTCAAAATAAGTGCTACTTCAGTAGTTTATGTTTTGTCATATTTTGAGTATGCTTATGGAAGCATTATAATACAAGTCAATTGGTAGAAATTACATTTTAAGCTATAATTGTATATGTAATTATTATTAATAGTATTATGATTATTGTAAAGAAATATGAAAAGTTATAAGTCGGAGTAAAAACTTATGTACTTGTAAATTTTATTATTTATTTTATTTTGAAATGAAGAAGTATGTAATTTACCCAAGATGTAATTGTAAATAGTGTACATAGTTTATTTTTGTTGAAATTTTTTTATAATAAAAATTTGTTAAACTTGTTTTATAAAGTTGTGTATTGCATTGATTCTTCACACTACAAACATGTGATCTCTGGATATATAAATCAAACATAGTATTTGCACAGTATAAATATAATTATTTACTTAAGAAATTAGTGTTTCTTAATATAATTTATATGAGAAATTTTCATTTTACATCATTATCTTTATGATCATAAATTAATTATATAATTTATTGCATAGAATTATATTATCCATTGCCATGTATTCTCAGATTATACCACATATTCTATTTAAGATGCCACATGAAAGCTAAAAGATTATATTATTTATTGTTATTATTGATAGTTACCATAACATAGAAAAGTAGATAAGATTGATAATTATACATTGAAGATTATTATTACTATTTATTATTATTAGTTAGGTGTAGTTGAAGGTGATACAAAATCCCTTATCATACTTGACTACAGTAATTTATAAGTTGATTAGAATTAGTTTAAAGAACCTGAGATTATTATAGTCATATTATTTTGAATAAAGAGATTAAGATTTATTTATTAGTGTTATATTAAATAATTATTTTAAAGTCATAAGAATGCTACAAATTTATTATTTTGAAATAATAGGGAGGATAGTATTCTTATGCCATTGAGGTTGTATCCTGTGGGATATTGGCTCAATGTAATTCTTTACTACTTATACTTCACTTTGTTGTCTCATGATTTATTAATATTTTATTTATTTAGTTTTATAAAACCTGAATCATTTTATTATTTCTTACTTAATTAGAGCTAGTCAAATAGTAGATAGTATCATAGGATATCTGTATTATTGATTATATGGATTTTAGCCAAGCACAACCATTTATCTGAGCTAGTCCTGTTTTATTATTATATTTTCCCGATAGTGAGGGTACAATATATATATATATGGTACTCCCAAACCCAAATATATATAAATTGTGTTTCATGAAGAAGTGGAGATCTGAATTTTTTACCATCTTCATTTGTTGATATGGTTTCAACTTTATAACAGTCACATAAATTGATAGTTGAATTAATCTGATATCAACAAATGTTCAAACAAATTGTGTGTGTGTGTGTGTGTAATGAAAACATTGCACTCTAAGTGGATCATAATATAATTACTAAAAGAATGCTTAGTTTATTAATAAATATACAAATATACATAAAAAAGTACAAATAAATAAAATATAATTTCAAAACATGGCAAAGAAAAGCAAATATAAACATTGAAAAAGTATGGAATTGTTGCAATACTTAGAAAGTAAGATTATGATCAATATATAGCCAAACAGAAAAAAAGAAAAATAAAGATAAAGCACTTACTTTAGGCCTTATACTTTGGCATTTTACATTTCGTAAAAATTAAATTAGTCATTGTATCAAAGTTTCAAAAAGATAAAAATGTTGAAAATGATCCCACTTTTATAATTACTGCATGAAATATTTTTTTAATAAGTAAATTTTTATATTTATTAATTACTAATTTTCATGATTTAAAGTTATATCACATTGTTCTAAATATTTTGTAATAAATGTTAATATAAAATATCAGAAGTTATTTTTGTTTTCTATAAAATTTAATATTGAATAAACATTGAATATAGCACATTTCCATATCAATATGATGCTTCTACATTTGCAATAATATAATATGTCAGATACAAATGACATAGTAAACTTTCCAACTTGTTAATTTTCCATTTAATGTTTTCGTTTCTTGTTATTGTAATTATGAGTAGTATTTATTTGCTATGAAAGTTCATTATTTATGATAACAAAGAAGATCAGCTTTAAAACATTTTGGCTTATTGCTCCCAATTGATGAACCCCATGCAGATTGTACACAGGAATTATAAATTACTTGAAGCAGCAGAATTTTCTCCAATAAAAAAAAATCCCATTGTTTATTAATGAAATGCAAAAAACTAATAATGTTATCTGTTAATGTATTTTCTTTAGAAATAACAAATCAAGGTTGAATTCTTTATAAGAATGTAAAATTTAAAAATAAACAAATGAAAGTATATGAGAATTATCATTTACGTTCACTCTTCTAATTTCAGAATTTAAAACTATGTGAGGAACTCAGTAAAAATGTGTACTTATGTTGTAAATTCACATATATAAAATTATTAGTAAATATATAATGATACTGTAAATGACATTTACAAATGAGATAACATTTACAGGAAAATAATTTTATATTTAAACATTTTCTGCAATTTCTATTTTTGCTTGCTGATAGATTTAACATTCACAAAAGAAGAAAGTAAATAAAGGAAAATAAATTCACATACAAGCCTATACTCTACCAAATATTATTATATACAAAAATAATTTGAAAATAAAATTAGTTAATCACTAGACATGAATTTGATATGAGGATGATGAGAAGTGAAATAATTACCAGCATCTGGAAAAACATTTGCTTTATAATTTCATTAGAATACATTTCAGTCAAGTGATCAAGAAATACAAAAATTAAGCGTTTTCAATGCCAGAAACAAACTCTAGGGACATTTCTGATTCTTAAAACATCTGTTTTTTAGAACAAACATTATGATGTATAAATTAATAGTTAAGAAGAATTAAGTTTTGGGAAAATATGTAATTTGAGTTCTATAGTTTTAAAAAATAAGAGAACTTGAAGTGAAAAAAAAAAAATTTCTAAAAGCTGAAAATAAAATATAAAAAAAGTTAACACATTAAAAAATTAGCACAACAAAAAATAATAATAAAAACCACAAAGATTTTAAAAAGAAATATGGAAATAGGCTAATATTATTTTTATTACTTTTTATATATTTGTTGTGAAGAAAAAAACAAATTTAATATAACTAAATAATTTTCATGGAATTAATTTGAATTTAGCAAAAATTATACAAATGTATACTTTTTTTTTTTAAAAAAGAAATAATTCAGTAAATCTATCAATAAAAATTAAAACTGCCTTTAATAACCTACTACAAAGTAAAATCATTCTAAAAAAGCTTCAGAGAAGAATAGCAAGAAAGAAGTCATGCTTGCAATTGCTTGGAGGGGAAGGTCTGTCATAGAGTAATATTAATTTACTAACAATATTAGATAATTAATTGAAATGATTATGACTTTCCTACTTGCAAAAAAAATATTAAATCTAGTTTGAAATTTAAAAATTTTTAAGAACTATTTGAATTGGATTTGAATCATAGATCAAATATAATATACATATTAATGTTATCATTTCCGTTATTATTATTTAAAAATTATAAATAAATAGTAGTAGTAAATTATTCCAGTATTAACTTTATAACCAGTTTTTTTAAATAAAAATGAAAAATAAATATTTTTATTATTTATTTTAATTTTTAACATATATATTAATATTATATTTTGCTACAATTAAAAAAAAAGTTTTTATGCTTTTTTTCAGACTTTAGATCATAATATTTTTTGATTCATATAATTTAAATCAGATTTTCAGAGCTAAAAAAATTTTTTCATTTAAGATTAAAATATATCAAAAATTTGATACATGTAAAAATATAAACTAAATAAATTGTAATATCTTGCATAATCAATAATAAATTTTAAAATCTAAACTAGAAATAGAATTAGCTGTTAAATTTATATATATTTACATGTATAAATGTGCATCACATATATATACATTTTAAAGATCTGTAGCTATATTTATAGTAAATCTAATAATAAATTAGTGTTAAAAGCAGGACATTTAAATTTAGATATACTTTGCATAGCTTAATTGTCAAGAATACTTTTCAGTGTTTAATTCAGAGAACCCAGCTTTCCTAATTTGTCATTAGATTTATTAAATACATATAAAAATTAAAAATAAAGAAAATTACAAAATATTTCTTAAAATGTAAGTGCAGAAAACATGATTAAATATTTGAAAACAATTACAAACAGATATAACATTTTCTTTTTTTAAAAAGGATATTTTAAAATTATTCTATAAAGTTAATGGTATAATATTAATATTTTAAATACAAACAGAAAATATTTTCAATTGTTTTAAATTAAAGGTGAACATCCAATTTTAATGAAACTAAATTAAAACAGCCAAAACTCTCCATAGAGTAGTGCACTACTGTATGGAGAGTTTTGCCTGTTTTAATAAGTTATGAGCAAGCATAAGAAATGGTGATCATGTGATATTTTAATAGAACTCATTTATAAAAAGTTTAAAGAAAAAAAATTAAACCATGGATAAAAACTAAAACTAAACTTAAATTTGAACAAAATTAGATATTGAAAATTAATGCTAGACTTATGATTAGAACATTGAACGTAAAAGTACATTACTTCTATGCAGTTTTAATATACTTGTATTTTTCAGAACTATAACTATTTTCACTTCAAAATTTATCAAAAAATAGAATATGTAAAATTATAAAAATAAATCAAACCTTTGAGCCAAAATGTTTGGAAAAATTAGATGAGAGGTAGAAATATTTGTATCGACGATTCTTAATAGCCAGATTTATATTGCATTGATCGAAAAGTAGTGGACAAATTCTAATGACACAAAATACATAAACTCTTCATTGATAAGATCATGTAAGGTTTCTTTAAATGTAATTATTTGTTAAATAATAGAATAATAAGTCGTTTCTTTTTTTAAATATATGTATTATAAAAAGTTCATTTTTTTTGGAATCAATTAATATTTTAAAGTTTATTCACAAATTTTATTAATTTTTTTTTTTTGTATATTTTTGCAGAATAAATAACTAAAAATTTGATATAGTGCTGTACCTGTAATTATTATTTTAAAGAAAAGTGCTACACATAGTAATATTTAATATAGAAGTTCATTCCCTATTCCAGATGCTTGAATGTATGACTATACAAAATTAAAAAATAAATTAGTAATAGAACGAGTGCTATTTAAATTTTTTTTTAATGTTAATAATAAAAAACTTTTATCAGTGAAAAAAAAAAAATCATGCATCCCATATCACATGGATCTTATAAAAAAAGTCAGAGAAACCCTAGGCAGTGATATTTTCAATATTTCCATGCAAATGTAAGGAAAAAACGATTTTTTAAAAATGAAAATATGTATAGAACAGAAAATATATTTATTTAAGGCATTATCCAATATCTCAAAGAATATGATAGATAAATGGATTGCTGCACCTATATTATGCTATTAGTTTTTGCCCAAAAATATATATTGTTGAAAATTAGTTTTTAAATGATTCATTCCTAATTGGTATTTTTTTAAAGTAATAATTGGAAATTAATTTTTACATTATCATTGAAGAAATTTAAAATCCATTAGAATCTTTCACTAGATTAATTATGAAATTAATTAGAAAATTTGTTTTTAAACGTTTCACTGTTTACATATATTTTTACTGATACCACACCAATATCATTTGCACCGACAAATCACCCAAAGATTTCCAAATTTCTATTTACAAAATACTTTTTACATGTACAAGATCACTACTAACATGCTCTTCATTGAAAAGGCTAATTAAATATTAACCTTAACAAAAATATCTGAAATATTTTCTCACTGTAGAAAACAATCTAATTTTGAAATTTTTTATCACTTCCAAAAACAACACATACACGTCTGTCTCATATTTCAATTCCTCAATTTTTGTACAAGTTGTTTAAAAAAAGGCTTAACAATTATTTCTCATTTCATTATATAGTAGTATATTCAAAAGATTTTGATTTCATGACGTTTTCTAGAACATGTTTTCTGCAATAACATATCTATGAATGAGCAGTTAATTTTGTTTAATGCCATTTCATTATTTTAAACTTTGATTTTTTTTTATATTACCAAAGTCAAAAAAGCTATTTCAGCATTTCTTGTCAATCCATACTACCAGACACATTATTATTAAACCAAAATTTAAGATATATATATTAAGGCAAATTACTGGCATTTTTACTTTTATCACTGTAAAAGATGGATTGCTTATATATATTTAAAAATCTCCAGCAATATAACTTCTACACTGACAATGAAGCAAATTTTAATTAAATATCATATATTATTTTGATTGTATTTTAAGTTTTATTTGAAATATACTATCTGATCGGTCAATGTTTATACAATAGTTTCTTCTTGAAAATTTTAATGAGAAAAAAGTTAAACAGGTTTCTATTTCTCCAGAAACTATACCAATCATTTCTAATGGTCCATGTTTACTGTTTTTATTGCAATATCTGGAAAATTTAGAAGTATCTTAAATAATATATTTTTATGTGATATTTATTAAAAACTATTTCTGAAATTTTATTAGAAAAAAAAATGAAAATTTTAAAACCATAGCTGTTAGTTTTTCTAGTGAAATGTCAAACTATACATGTTGACATTGCATGTCACAATATCATAGGATGGAGAGGTGGTTATACTGTGCCAGTGAATCTGCACAATTCATAACTAAGGAGCATTTCAGAAAACATACCCAAGCATGTTACAGAACACATTTTTTGGCATATAAATTCTCATTAAATTATTTAGTGTTAAAATTTTATTGCTAAATATTTTAGCTTTGTGAATTGTTTTCAGATATGCTGCAATTTTTAATGTAACCCCATTTCTATATATTTACTTGAATCACACATTTCACTTTCTGATTGATTTTATGTGTAACATTGTTTTTGGTTTACATTTTTTAAAAAATCAGTTTTTAGCCCATAAAGATGAATAAATTTTATAAAAATTGCTGAACACATTTGAAGAATATTAGTAATAAGTATTTACCAATTTGTAATCTTTGCAATAAGACTATCTTTCAGCAACAATTGATTTTGATAGATACTTTAAATATACATATTTTAAGCAGAAAGAATCAAATATTAATGAAATAGTCCCAAACAAGTAAAATGGCGATTTAATGACTCAAAAGTAGCAATGATCAAACAATTTTAATATTTATAAAAACATGCAAGTCTGGTGAAATTAATATCTAAATTGCAGCAATCAATGGATTCTTATTTAATAAAATTACAAGTAAATTTATAAGATAGAGCATGAGCACAAGGGGATTAAATCTGCCACACTATCCTGCAAAAGTTAACAACTAAAAGATGGGGGAAAAACTAGCACATTTATTGATAACGTAGTAATATTAAAAGATTCACATGTGTTAAATATATAGAAATTCTGAAGATTCATTGTTTTGAGATTTATGCTATAATTTTGATTTACATTTAGTTATTGTGAAAACTTTTTTTTAAAGAGAAGCAAGCAATAAATTCAAAGATAATAGTGAAAATTGTGATATTCAAAAATTCTCATTTGTAAAAATATGTACATGAACAAACAGTCACTATTTTGGGATTACAAGACAGTTGGAATATTATGGAGATTATGATCAAACCTTTTAAAAAACCTGCAAAAATGGCAGTAACTGAACAGAACATGGCTGAAGCATTATTAAATTACAGCCCCTTAAATAACCATTGAATCTAAACTGTAATGTTAACTGAAGAGGGAACCCTAAAATTTTCGTTTTTAAAATCAAAAGTCAACAATAAACTGAATAAGCTTTTTATTGCAATTAAACAAAAAGCAAAAGAACAATTAATAACAAATCTCTTCATAAAATCCCATTTGCGATCAAAGATTTTTTGGTAGTCTCAAAAAATGCAATTTACAATTCTGCTAAAGAAATGTTAAATAATTTGCTAGTTGTTAACAATCTAATACTGACAAAGATGTTAATGAAGTTCCAATCAATGAAAATGCAGAATTGTTCATGAATAACAATTTAAGTTTACCTATAACAGAAAGTATGAGAACTGAAACCTGGTGTTATAAAAATGACTATTAAATATAATTTGATATATTTTAAGTATTGGGCACAATCTGAGACTACTTACAGATGTTTTGTCCAAAAAATGAAGTTTTTTGAAAAATTATTTGAAAGTTGAACAATAAGAACATCAAATTTTATTTCCTTGGAATCCCCCCCCCCCTATTTATATAACAAAATACTATAAGCATTGTGCATTTTATTTCCTGCTAACATATTAAAGCATAATTTTATTACATGCACGCAGAAATTTACAAATACCCCAAATAATATTTAAAGCTAAAGATGCAAACAAACAATCAAATTAATATTTTAATATTACAAGTCAAAACTAATATTATCATCAGAAATTAAACAATAGTATTTTACATTTATTAAAAATTCCCCAAAATAGTAGTAAACCAAGTACAATATGAACAACTTTTTACTGGAGTTTTACTAATAGTTTGTTCATCTTGTTTTGCACTTCCCTGTGTAGCATGCTGTGCTGCCAATTCTGATTAAAACCATTTACTTCTATCTATAAGCATCGCAAATGGTTAATCTATTATAAAAGACATGAAACAGTGCAATTTTATCATACTACAATATTTTAAATTGATTACTTTTTTTTACTTCAATCCGAATACATCTACTGAAGTTTGAATAATAGAAACCCTAGATGAAAGTGTTAGATCAAGCTGGTTTCTGGCATCCAAAGTTGGACCCAATTAATTATGCATGGTCAGTAACTATTTTTATTTCTTTATCTTATTCAAGCCAATAGACTAAAATACTTTTAATCCAAAGCACATTTACTTGCAGTTCAGAGATGATATCAAATGAACTTTTACACATCTTAGATCAATTTTATACCAACTATAAAAAGCGAGGGTATTATTATACATCTAGTTCGATTATTCAGCCAAAAAAAATTACTCATTTAAGTATGTGATGTTCATATTAAAATAAGTGGCTGCTATAAATAATTATGCAAATTAGTTTTGGATTTAAATTAAAAAAAAAACCCAACCTAATATTAGTTTAAATATAAACAAAATACTGGAAGCATTATGTTCAGTTTTGAATCCTAATTCTTACTGACAAAATCCATAAACTTGACATTTTTATGCTTTCTGTAGTCTCTAGAAGAGGCGAAAGTAATTTATACTTTTTTTTGATGTTACAAACAAAACTGGTATAGTGCAGACTTCATCAGGTAAATCAAACTTTTCAGTCTAATAACATTTTTCTTGTGGATTCGATATTAGGTCTAAAGCATTTTCAAGTTTTATAAATGTTAAGTTTCTCTGAAAAATAGTTCCAATGAATCAAATCAGAAATAATCTATTTCCATTACAGCAACTCCTAATGAATTGCAAATCAAAATGTGAATTCTAATTTTCATACGGTATTAATTTTATAAAGTCAGCTAATCAGAAAACATACATAAAAATGTGACTGAACTACTTGTTATAAACAGTAATAACTATTAATATCAAAATATGGATATAAAAAAATATTTGGACTAGTGGCATATTAAAAGCTAAAGTAAATAATGTTATATGTAGATGTTTAAGGATAATTATATTGAACTGAAGCAAGTTCAGAATGATTTTGGAGTGTTTAGATCAGTCAGAACTGATTGTTATGGCTATTATATTTCTTTAAAAGTTCTAATTCATCAAAATTTGTTGTCCAGTAGCAGAAATAAGATTTGTCGTGTTAGATAACTCTTCTGATCAGTGATTATTAGTAAGTAATATCAATTGTTTCAAAACTTAAAAAAACGCTCCTTACTGGAATAATTTTCTAACTTGGTATAATTCCACTACTGCTTCATTTTGAGTGCTAAGGCTAAATATCATTTTTTGTTGTTAAAAAGAAACAAAAAATTTACACCCAAATCCTTTAGGGGATTTGAATCCAGAATTTCAAGTTACCTTTAGCCATCCACTCGATCTTATACAACCAATATCCATGATCACATACATGTGAAGATAAATGATCTCCAATATATACTGTGCTGAACCAGCACTCATCACTTGGTCCAGATCATCTCCCCACACATATATAATTAGTGCTTGGTTTATATTAAGATAGCAAATCTTCAAACCTTAATGGCTACACTACAATCTTCTTCATTCTTCAGCTATCTATATCATTGAAAATCTGATGATAGCATGTTCAAAGCCCTTGTTTGCCAAATCGATGTTGACTGCAAGTCATTCAGATACCTCATATGTACAACCTTGAGTCCGGGTTCAAATCCTCTCTAAATCTAACTATTAAACTACTATTTAAATATCAAATTTCTTTGTATATTTTGGAAATACAATCAATTTATGGATGCAAGGTATGAACAAGTTTTTTTTAAGATATTGTAGGCATCAGAAAAGTTAGCATTTTAATGAGCATATTAAAAAGTGGTAGTTATTTGACTAAATGTAAATGCAGCGAATCTATATATGTAAATGTGCTCTCAATTTCTTATTTATACTTTGATCTTTATTAGTGTATGCATAACCACATGTAAAAAATAAAAATTGTATGATCTATAAAAAACAGGCATTTTAAATCAGTTTTGAAGCAAAACGTGAATGTAATTTCAAAGCTATTATATAAAAAAATTCTTTAATTATGTTAGTCACATACTAATTACTTTACAAATATCAGAATAATTAAGAAATAAAAAATTATATGGATTTGTCAAACCAAATATGAAATAATGCCAGCAACGTATTTAACAAAACATCTTAAGAAACAATTATTATATTTTCCAGATTAAAAAAAAAAATATCAATGTGTATTAAAATAACTAAAGCAATATTTTTTTAAAAATGCAGTTCGCTCAACATTTGCTGTTAAGATTTTTATATAAAACAGAAACAAATTCAGACAATTTTTATAAGTCACCACAATATGAATTGTCAAATGTACTGAAAATTTATCTATATACACATACAAAAGCCTAGTTTTGTCAGCTACATGAAAATAAGGTCATTTAATATCAAATTTCCATATATAAAAACTTGATATTTGTAAAGTCCCCCGAGAATTATTTATCTATATATTTAAAGTCATGACAGTTTTAGCATTAGTTGAATATAAAAATGAAGTCCCTTAACAATAAATGTCTTTCTATATAAAAATCTTTATCTTTGAGCGTAATCAGAAAAAATATAAAATATTTTAACACAATTTAAATTAAATTGTACTCCAGAGTACTTTTCCAAACTAGTCCAGTTGGTTATCAATATTTAACATAAAAATCTTTGTTATGGGCTAATTCATTGATTGCAAGTGATTACTTGTATACAATTTAAAACGACTAATCAACAGAATATTATTTGGTACCATATGTACACTTCAAGCACATATATCTTCCAGAGAAAAAATTGCAATAAAATAACTATAATTGAGCTATTATAGGAGAGCGGTATTTATAAACCTGCTCATTGTATATTCAAAGAACAGTGCAAACAGATTATTTATTGTACCTTACATTGAAATGTCAGTTTAGACTCAAAATCATATTAGCTGTAACCCAATGACTAGTAATTTGATGGAAATACTCTGCAGGAACTGCAATCAAGGGCATCACATTAATGCTACCATAGGCGCTTGGTTTTATTACTTTCAATTTAAAAAAAATGGATACCAATAAATATTTGATGTTTTTTAGCTCATGATTAAATAGAATGGGGAAATTCACAAACTGTGACAGATATCGGATGCTTTACTTAACTGCGAAAATGTTATATCTTATATTTGTTTCAGTCTAGTAACAGACTATCACAAACACCAATTTCATTATACGCTATTTCGGCAATGGCATTTGTTTATTCCATGTATGTTTGGATTTTTTTTATTTTTAGGATATAAACTCACTTCAAATTTTTAATGTCTAGAATTTTTGCATCTGTGGCTTATGGATAAAATTATTACAAAATATCTTTCAATACTCTAAAAAAACAAACAAAACTATTTTCCGTTAGAGCTAGAAAAGATAAATGAACTAAAACTGATGATTAAGTTAACTTACATGGCAAAAATGCCTGTAATATATAATTATTGCACGATTCTTAATTTGCTAAGAAAATGGTCATTTTTTAATTGCTCTAAGCCTGTTGCACCAGATCTCACTATATATTTAAATCCTTATTTTTGTATTAACAGATCTTTTTTTTAATAAATTTGTCATGTTTTCTTCCAACATTTAATAACATTAAAAAGTTCTTATACTTCATTGCAATTTGAGCTTTTTTTAAAATAACTGTTTTAAAAAAGAAACAAATAGAAATGCATTATGATCAAAACATAGGAATTTGACCAGAGCACCAGTTTCTATTTTTCTAAGTTTATGAACTTTAAGCAACAGGTGAAAAAAATCGTGTTATAATCAAATTAAGAATTGTTAAAATATTGGATACTTATCATACATTAAAACCAACTTTATAGAAAATTTTATGTAATTTTGAGTTTTTAAAAGCATATAGTATAGTTGATAACTTACAAATTGACCAGATTTAGTCTTATATTACTACCAAGACGGAACTGTATATATACTTGCAATTAATTTAGAATTGTTTCCATGATTTATCTAATTTTTTTTAGGTAAAAAATATATATTTCAATATAGATATGTATTAGCCTTCTATATTACCAACACAGAATTTGTAAATATACTCAATTTTAAGAGCAATTGTTGAAAAATAATCACTTAATTTACTACTTCCATTATTTAACTTTTAAATTATTGGTAGAACAGACTAAGATAAAAATACATTTCATAGCTGTATGCACATATATTTACAAGATCATAAAATGAAATTAAAAAAAAAAAAGTAATTATTTTAATATTGACATATTCCTATATTTTAGAGAAATGATTTGTATTTTCACTCAAGTCCTATCTAATGTCACCAGTTTTATTTAAAATGTAGCCTAAAACCATGCATTTAATACATTAAATTATATTTTGTATAAATTCTAACTTAAATCAACAATTGCATTTACTACACACAAGTTCTTACTTTCACTAATAAAAAAGGGTTTCATAGCACAAAATGAAATATAATTTTTATCAACTTGTTAACTATTGCATTATTATTGAATATTAATTACAATTTGGACGATTATTTCCATGTATGCTGACTCCAGTTATTTTACAATTGTCAATATAAACTTCCTAGATATATTTTATAATTAAACTTTTTAAAAATTGGTTGAAAATCTAGTGTTAATATTTACACAAAAGCAATAACTTCATTATATGAATTGAATACGAAAAATATATTTTATTAAAAGATGATTATGCACCAGGGTGTGCATTTACTTTCAAATAATTTTTTCTTAAGATTCAATATAATTTTTATTATAATGTATTTTTAAGTTTTTGTATTGGCAATTGTTTTAAACATTCCAAAAATATGATTACAATGCAAGTTTATATAAATGTGATTATTTTTTGCATGAATATCACAAATGAGGAAATAATGAAGCTATATTTGGAAAACCCGCAATCCACTTCTTGCAAATTGTTTTCTCTCCTACTATAAAAACATTAGTGCGTATATTTCACAAGTGTGATTCATTTACAATATTGAAGTGGTCATTTTTTATCTGACAATATCCTCAACTGATCTGTTATATAATCTTGTTTATTAATCATGTTGATATTTCTCTTCAAGTTTGATATAGTGCAATATTTCATTTAATACAATATTCTCTAATCAAGTTAGAACCTCTGTAATATTTAAGAGAACTCAAAAGTATTGTTTTAAGGTTATTTAGATGTGGGGAAAAAATATTTGTCAGGGACGAAGCAGCCATGTATTAAACGGAATGTGCTTCTGTAGAAAAATTCATTGAAACTTTCTAAAGCTTTAATTATAATTCAATTTTAAAAAATTCACTTTCAATTTTTTTTACCAACAGTCGAATTTTTAGATTGGGAATGAACTCTGCTAACTCATTCTAATTGATTATAAGTTCAAACAATGCTAAGATCTAATTTACAGTTAAAACTTTTAAGAATGTTAAAAGGATTTAGAAGTTAAAAATATATTGATAATGTATTATGTATATTTAAATTAATCACAATCCGCGGTTTTGAATTGACAATTCAAATTCATTATTTTTGAACGAAATTACTGTTGACTTTCAATTTTTTTTACCAAGTAATTGTTTTTATATATGTAGGGACTTGGGAATGAGCTCGACTAACTCATTCTCATTGATTATAAGTTCAAACAATGCTAAATGTAATTTACAGTTAAAACTTTTAAGCATGTTAAAAGGATTTGGAAGATAAAAATATGATATATTCTGATTTACAGATGTTTCAGATTTTTCTAGGTGTCATATATATATTAGGTACTATTACGTAAAAATTGTTGTTGCAAGTGAAATAAAAACATTATAAAAAAAAGTGCTTCCATTCCTAAGATACATTTCATCATTGGTTTCAGTATATGTTTGTGTTGCATTTGATAGCAGCCTATATAGAGCATGTAGTTGAGAATATGAAATGGGTAACTTCAGGACTGATTGCTAAATGTCACCATTGATATAGATTTAAAAATTAGATGTTTTCAGAGGTTGCTACTTTTATGAACTAAAAAAATATTAATAGCCACAAGAAATTGAAAGACTTTTAATTTGATATATTAATGTCTTTAGATCAATAATTTGATGCTTTATTATTTTATTTAAAAAAAATTTACAGTGGTCTTTATATTTTAATGAATGCTTGAATGACTGAACACACAGTAGAAGAAAATTATAAATGTGCTTTTAACTTTTCAGTAGTAAGTTTTCTTTAAGAAAATGGAAATTTAAATATAATTATAAAAAAGCATGTTATATATATATATTGTTAAATGGAGGTTGCCATGACAACAGCTTGAAATTCTTAAGTTATTAATATTGTCTAAGTGTTGACTGGTTTTTAGATATATATAATACGACTCCATTGCATATTTTTCTAATTACATATATAATACAGATGTTTTTTCTATCAGACAATCCAATAGATTTTAAAAATTATAGACCTTAATGAATCATAAAATGCAGTTATAAAAAAGATTTGATTAATAAATTAAACACATTTATATATACTATATTCAAATCTATGTTAATGCATTCAATCATTTTCACTCTCAAACCCCCCCCTCCCTTCAAAACTATACTCTTTTAGGGATAAAATGCAAGATACAATGTTTTCATGTTAAATTTAAAGTACACTATATAGCATAGAGCAAGTCATTTTTTTTCATATTTTTCAACTCCACTATGAATTAGAAATTATTTAAAATAGCTCTAAAGCACCTAGTTAATGATGGAAACTGACAAGCCCCAATGGTCTGGAAAAAAATTGTTTTAATGTTCATACTAATTTTTAAATTTATACGCTATTTCACATGCAATAAAGATCCTCCCCTCCCCCAAATTGGATTATCTTCATGAATTTCAAAGCTTTCTAATTAATAACAAAATATTCTTGTTCATAACTTCCATTCACAAATTTGGTTTCCCAGTCTTCACTAAATTCATTTCAGCATAAACTGTGCATGTTTTATTTTGTAAACAGTTGATATTTTTATGGAATATTTATTCAAATTAATTTTTATTTTTCTTACTTATATGTAAAACAAGTGTTTTTTTTTTTGACTTACCTTTAAAATAATTTACTTACATGCATATTTTTCACAGGTATATCTTGAATGCTTATCCCATATAATGAAAAAGATCTAAGCTAGATATCAATTCCAATTGAGACAGCAACTTAATACTATTTTTTTACTATGAATTGAGATTAAACCTTAGTAGTTAAAATGAAATCCTTAAATATAAAGTAAAAAAAAAAAAAAAATTCTTTGAAGCAAAACCTAATTAAAAAAATATTTTATTGTAACACATTATTTTCATTATATATATATTATGCTTCTTGTGATAGAGCTGTATAATTGAAGAATACAGAAAGCAACTTTCGATTTTATTTGCAGATAATAAATAGGATTAAACACCATTGGATCAAAGAAATCATCTAATAAGCCCAATATTTTCATTTGAAATCAAAATGCCATAAAATTGATCAATATAGTTTAGGTCATTTAATTGAATATACTATGTTAAAAACTGAGAGAAAATCCAATTTTTTTAATATGAAAATGTTCTTTCTATTGAAAAGTTCATTACTTTAAATGAAAACTGGCACAGCATCAACTGCCAAGCTCATTATTTGGTCTTAAGAGAATCCACGCTATTTGAAATAGTAGCTATCACTTGGAAATCAGTATATGGATAACTATTAAACTAGGTAAAACATAGTTAGTTATTTAAAAAAAGACTAACAAATAAGACTTTAAGGATCTCTCCTAATTTCACTGCTTTTTATTTTTGTTTGCTTAAGAAAAAAATGCTCATTCACCAGGCAAAATGTTGCATTTCCATCTCTAATGGTGCTTATCAAATTAGCCCCCCCCCTCCCCGCAAAAAAAAAATTATTATTATACAATTTTTATTCATAAAATTGTCTGCTTTTACTTTATTTTTAAAGATAAAAAATATTAGATATTAGGGCATGTACCCAGCATATGAATAGAATGCAAACATACATGTGTACATATTTCTATTACATCTGTAATGAATATAATTTTAAGCATTCATGATCAATTGTAGAACAGAACACTTTTCCTGTTTGAAGTTAATTGGTATTGAAAATTTGTAATTTTAATGCATTCTCATTATAGTAAAGATATCTTACAACATTTAAAGAAAAAAAAAGCAACTTTAATTCTTTTGTCTAAAGTGATGCAAAACGTAATTATCATTATTAATCCCAATGTCAGATGTGTGCATTATATATATAAACTGCACTGTTATGCATTAAGATATCAATTATTAATTACATGAAAATTTGATGCACAATGATGCAAAAATTTAAATCTTACTATTTTTGTGGTAACCGATCAAGCTCAAAAAATTATTCCCATACAAAATTTATAGAATTATAAATTAGTCATAAATTTTCCATAAAAACATCAATGCAGACTAAAAAACAAATTAAACCCCCTACTGATTGCACATTCTTAGAACTGGGATTTGTCTACTCCACGACTATTGGCATATTTTTTGGATTAGCAAATTGTTTTACTAAAAAAAAACAGTGATAGTATGCAATTATGGAAGTTTGTTCTCAAATTAAAATATTTACTGTATAAGTACATATGCATATATTATTACACTTTGATTTACAAGTGGGAAACTTTTTGTACTCATAACTTTGACTTCAACTACTTCAGATAAATACATTAATCATTATTACTAAACTAGATCCCAGACATAAACATTAAATCTCATTTCAAGATTAACGTTTTAAAATAATCATAAACATTTGGAATAACTCAACCATATCTCTCTTTTTCTAAGTATAATATCTTTTTTAGACATTTAAAATTCCCATTCTACTATAAATTCTTAAGACATAGATATCTAAAAAAGATAAAAAATGAACCCACCAAGATACATTTCATACTAAACCAGTATTAAATTGATAAAGATTACATTCTCATATATACATATACAGGCTTTCTTTTTTTTAAATTCTGTGTTATTTGAATACACATCAATAACATTAATCCAGAAAATTCTGGTGCTGGAAAAAATTGAGTGCCTCTCAAACTTTCATTATCTCAACTTTATTTTAAAATGATTTACAATATACTTTTTAAAATTTAGACTTAAAAATAATATAGTAAAATTAACTAAAACAAACATTTTAAAATTAAAGTTCCGCAAAAATTTTAATTGAAGAGTGCGTCATATTACGGTTTTGTTTTTCATAGTCCAACAAACCAATTCATGATTATTAAATTTTCATACCAAATAAATTTCATAAGACATTATTGGAAAAGAAAAAAAATTGTTTAATAAGCGGTGATCATTTTACAAGTCAAAAAATAACTGCATGCTCTATAGATATAAAAATAATTTTAACATAGACCACATTACAAATATACTAGTTGTTAATAGTTATGCCTATTTTTCAATATTTTTATGACAAAACTATTGTTGAATTTTACGTTTTCAGTAGCACGAGTCTTTAGTTTTGTTAATATACCAAAATAATTTACTGGGGGAAAATTAGGTACCCAAAACTACTACATGAAATGGGATTGCATCTGTATATAACCTGATTTTCTTTTATATATTAATAAATACGTGGAATAAATTATAATAAAAATTTTTTGTTTCACTTAATGTTTAAACACTTAATGACGTTGATTTTTAGCCTTACAGTAGATACTACATATATTATTAAAAATTAAAAGCAAGGTGAACAAGTAACTTGAATATTGTGGTTATTAAAGTGCAAAATTAAGTTATCATCAAAATTTTGAGAGAATACTTCAATTTTAAATAATCAAAATTCATTAAGTAAAGCATTAGCAATTTGTTAATATTACAAAACAAATCAAAATAGTACAAATATCATATAGCTGAAGAACTGTTGGCATTCATGATTATAAATGGTTTTAAACTACAAATTAATTTTATAATTTTAATAAAAAACATTTTTACTACAAATATAAAACTATTTATATAGAATATATACTTATATGATACGCTTACTTTGTAATTACATTATATGCAAATCCCACAATCCTGATATTGTAGTCTCTGGCTATATATGTTTAGTTTTAAAAAACATCAATTACGGTTTTTTATCATTTGGATTTTTATGCTAGAAAATGAGAAAACTTAAAAATAACAACTTTGGTATATAATGTAGTTATTGATTGAAAAATTCACTAAAGTCGTTTATTGATAACTGTTTTTCCTATAATTTAAAAAACAAATGTGCAAGTAAACATATATATATATATTCATAAAGTGCTTACAAATTCATATGCAAGATTACAATAGTATTATAAAGAATAAAAATACATTACGGTTTTCTTTTGGTTTTAAATAAAAAATTTAGTTAAAAATATATTTCACAAAGATAAAATAAATCAAAGAGGTTTGCCTGCAATTACCACTTTCTCTGATTAATTATTACCTTTGTATTTCTGAAAAATGTTGCAAAAAAATGGGGAAATTACAGAAGAAAAATAACGACAGAATAGCAGATGTAATTTTCATCACATAAAGTTCAATGTGTGGCTGGCAAACATTGTCTCATATGAAATTTCTCAAAATGTCATCTAGGCTAATTGTTTTTATGTTTCATACACTTAAGCAAGATAAAATAGTCAGAAATTTTTTATTCAAATATTAACATTTCCAAAGACAATAATAATAATTGCTATGAAATATAAGAACTTTATATCTCTACTTTTTGAGAACATTAACTTACCATTTATTTCAATTGATAATGCTCAACATCATTAAACTATTAGCAATAAATTTATTTAAGGGGAAAAAAGTTTTCAGATTCAATTTTTTAAGTAGTATACATATACAATTTAAAGAGTAATAAAACTGAAATAACTAAATGAACATTGATTGTTCAAAATATTTGGGACTAAGAGTTATGTGGAGAATCAAACATGAATGATATCATCCTAAAGGATGCTTCTCAAAAGTGGAGTGCTAAGCAAAAATAATTAATAAAATTATACAAATAAAAATAGGTTCAAATAAAACTATTATCAAAGTTTATTCAATAATTTAAATATAATCCATTTTATTACTGCAGTGAAATTTCTTTATATTAAAAGACAAGATAGCATGAATTCAATCGCCATTAATTATTTTGCAGTTCAATAAAAAGATTGACCAATTCACTATAAAACTAGTAAAAAAAACCAATAGGTTTACACTATTATAATTAATTTACTCAATTCCAGTCATCTATTGTAAGCTTGACTAACCCATGAGCACAAGAACATAGTGCTACATTCACATCCCCACCAGTTAGTTAGACTAGCACTTACAGATCCAGCAATCAAACATTTTTTATTGTTTTACAACTTTTAAATGTTTAAGAAAACATTTAAAACTTAGACAATAATTCAAAATATTCCACAATAATTATATGTAACATTTTTTTTTTTTTTTTTTAAAAAAAAAAATATACATTACAGTGACAAAATATTTTACATTTTCATTCCAACAATCTACAATTTAATTTTACAAATAATAAGAATCTTTAAAATCATGATAGTTTTTCAAGAATTGCTTGTTACACTGTATGTATAAAAGATGCAATATAATGTAATTATTCCTAGACAGTTTACTTTCATCAGTATTGTTTAAGTCTGGAAAAGTTCAATATAATTATAACTTCATTGCCTTTTTAAACAAATATTATAGCGCATCAAAATCAAATGATAAATGGAAATAAAACTTGGATTAAAAAAAAAACTCATGAAAATGCTAATTTAAATTCAAAAATGAGCATTATTCTCATTAAGGATTTGCATATTTTCATTTAGTTTGACTCTTTCATTGAAATTTTTGAGTGATCTCATAGATGTGACCAATGAAGTGACTTTAGAATTGACTTGAATAATATGCAAAAAATAGAATGTACTATTAGTTAAAACTTGTTTCATAATAGGAAAAATAGTTCTGGAGGAAAACCAGCAACTATGTAAATGAAAAAAAAAAAACCTAAAAAGCTAAAAATAAACTTTTTTATCCATAAAATGAAATAAGAAACTTTTCATGCAACATTACTGTTATATTTATTTCATAATTTTTTTTAGTGATGAAGTTATTTAACTATTTGTTATTTTTGAAACTATATGTATTTACAAAAATATGTAATAAAAGATTTTCATTTGAACATACAAACTAATAAAATTTATTGACAAAAAAACAACCATTCTCCCAGAAAAAAAAAAAAACCAATAAAAAGAATTTGAAAAACTTCCTTTTCTTGATTCTATTTTAAAATTATATAAATGTTTTAACATTTACACAGAAAAGGTAAACTTTAAATAAATTAATTTTATTTACTGCTCAACATGTTTTCGATGAATAATTCTGTCATATTCATAGCATTTGCACATAGGAGAATTATATCATATTCACAGCATTTATATTTTTTTTCAGGATAACTCTTATGCAAATGTTATATGACAAAATTGTTCATTGAAAACATACTAAGTAGCAAATAAAATAAATTTATGTAAAGTTTACCATTTCTGTGTAAATGTTCAAAACATTTGTATAATTTTGAAATTGGGGGGAAAAAAAGACCCAACAAATTACTTATGCAAGACTGTGATTTGTTAATTATCAATGATAGAACAGAATAGATGGAGGAATGGTGGAGCTAATTCCAAGATAAAAAAAACAAAAACACAACAAAATATAAAATATGACACTAGGCCAATAACTATATATTTAGAACTTGTTTTGTGAACTTTTAAATTTCATCATTTGACTAAGATTGAATATAATATTAAGAAAAACATTCTAAGTTTATCAGTTTATATTCAAAATATGCATTAGTGCAAACCCCTCTATTCCAAAGCCAACTTTTGTAAATCTGAATAATCAATAAACAAGATGGTAATATCTACATCCTTAGAATAGGTTGTTACTGCGGTGTTAAATGTATATATGCATGTCCACAGTTCTTTACTGCTGAAGGCTAATAACTATAACTCACCTAGTGTTCAATGATTATGCAAGCTTACAATGTATGGCTCTGCAGCAAGCTACTGATTCTAAAAGTAAATACTGAATGTAAGCAATTGTGGCATTTTTATGATATAGTAGATCTCAAAATCCATCCATTCAAAACTCTTGATAAGCAAAAGCTATCAGTAACTTGCAGTTTTTTTTTTTTAAAAAAAAATTCAATGAAAGTTAGGAATTGAAAGATTTCGTGCATGTTCAGTATAGCAGCACCAATTTGCACATATTGTGCTATTATACATTAGAATATTAAAGTTTAGTTTAAAATGGCCTCAAAGGACAATTTTAAAAATATAAATGTAACTATAAAGTAATTCATGTGATAAAATAACAGATTTAGTTTCAAAAAATGCTATGCAAAACCTAGTCAAATCTTCAACAAAAATTATCCTTTGAGGAATATTTAATGACAGAAAAAAAGCATTAAATTATTGATTGGAAGATATAAACAGAAAGTGTCTAAACAGCATCTTTATTGATGAAAAGCATCAAAATCTATTTGATGAGTTTAGCATATGGATGTTTTAGTTAATTATTCAACATTTTTTTCCATAACTGCATTAATTTCTTTTATTGTCTTAGTTTGTATACACGTTAAAAACCCATTATATGAGATGCACTATTATTTGCATAAAAGCTTGGAATCAAATGGCATTGATATGGCAGGTTTATTGCAAATGCAATTCTAGCCAAAAGACAAAAATGTCTAGTTAAAATATAGCTACAAACCTAGTGTCAAATCACTAAAAATATAAAAGTAATAATAAGTAGATAAAGCACTCCTATTTAGTGATTATTTATTACCAAATTTGCAATAAATACATGGCTTAGAGTAGAATAAAGTGAATCATTGTTTTCAAGAGTACATGTTGAACATAATAAAAGAAATTCATGTGAGGCATTTTTGGTATATAACTAATAATTTTGTAGAACTGAGATATTCTAATAATCTTCAAAATTACATTAATAAAAAAACTTCATTCTAATAAAATTACTATTTAACAAGATATGTTTAAATATTTATTGTTAAAATGTCAAGTTTTGCCAATTCTTATATAGCATGGTTTTACAATTACTTCATGCTAAATTTCATTTTTGTTCGATATTAAAAAAATTTCCAACTAGTACACTGTAAGAAATAGATTAACACAAACATCTTCATAATCAAAATCTACTGTACATATTGTTAGCCAATCCTTAATCATACATTTTATATATGTAAAAAAAAAAACAATATTGCAATCAAAATTAACATAATTAAAAATGTCACCCAACAAATTATTTGAGAAAAAATAAAATCTCTTTAATTTTTATTTATAAATTATATTATCATCACCTTTATATTTCAGTAAGTTTAACAGAATTAAATTTCATAAAATTCCCCCAATTACTAAACAAGAAAACATTTAAGTTTTTAATCTTAGGAAATATGCAACTTTATTTGAGAGAAAATATTTTTACACAAGACTGTAAAAAAAAAAAACATTGAAAAAATATTATGTAAATTTATTTAACAACTTTTTGACTCCTTTCAATTTCCTTAAAAATAGGCCAACAAACAAGTAATTTCTGTTACTGTTAGCAAAAATGTAATGTCATGAGTTATTAACAAATATGTAATTAATCTATTAATATTTATAGTAAATAAACTCATTCTGGTCATTAAAAAAACTGCAAGCAATTATTCAATAATGATTAATACCTATATTAAATTTCTAATTTAAGCCTGCACAGTTTCAAATTTACATGCATATATATACACAACCACATACACATCAACAAAAAAAATATAAATTGAGCAATTATAATTGGCACACTATTTTTTTTTTAATTATTTCTCACTCTTTTCCAAATATTTTCTTGTAATTAATTGTTCACTAAGAAAGTTTTAAAGACAACAATAATAAAATTCCCAAATGTAAGCTGTTTACAAGTACAGTAATTTTAATAGAATTCATAGAATTAATAATGTTGAGCATTATTTTTTTCCAATCAATTACGATATGCATTTTTAAGGCAAAATGACAGTGCATTCTTTTCCAAATTCAAATCTATAACATTCCATTTCCACAGGAAGAATTTTTTTTTATTTTTAAAAAACTAATAATACATATAAACAAATGTCCATGAAATAATGGAAGCGCTTAGCTCCATTTTCATTAATCCCCGTCCCGTCCAGCTGCAAATCTTGAAATAAGAGTAATCACATCAAACTAAACAAAATGTTAGTCATGAGAGCCTATAATAGTTTTAATTACTAAACTTTTAAATTTTTTAGCAAAAACAAAAATAAATAAATTAAATAAAAAAAGAATAGATCTCTGTGCAACATGAAATACAATAAGAAATAAAAAAAAAATCACACTAGACACTTTTTTTCTTTGCTTGTATGTGTGTGTGTGTAATTTATCAAACCAATAAGGTTTGGTTATATATATATATAAAAAAATTAATATCTGATTTTTTTTCATATAAAATTTATTAACAGATCCGACATACGGATATATGGTTTGCTCCACAATATCACAAACAGAGCCACTCCCCAAGAAACTAAAATGAAATAAAAATGAGCATATTTGATTGCTCAGAAAAAAAATAAAACTACTCAGTATAACACAAACTAGACATTTTTGAGGGGGGGGGGGTTAATGGTAACAATTCTATGTTCAGAAAAACAAAACACAACTGTACAAAGTCTAATACCTTGATGGAGCTATAGTTAGATAAACAATTTCAGTGATTTAAAATATATATATTTTTTATAATAATGCACTCTATAATACATGTAAATGCTTTGTACATTTTCATGTAAAATATACATATGTATAAAGCCATGTCAAATTTGTGTTATAATGATTTAGTTTTAATTCACATTATTGTAGACAATAATTGAAAAGTGCTATATTTGCCGCACTCTTTTCCTTCTAACAGGAATTAAAGGGAAGCCAGATATTAATTGTTTCTTTTTTATTTTACTAATGAGGGAAAATCATTTTCATCATCAACTTTGGGAGCTGCGCTGCCAGGCGTACCCCTTCCACGAGCACCTCCACGCCCACCTCTTCCACCACGACTACCTCTATTGCCAATACCACCACGACCACCCCGTCCTCTACTACGACGAGAATCAGAAAAATTGATTTCAATTTCCACCAATTGCTTTTGACGTCCACGTCGTAAACCTTCTTCTTCAAGTTCCTGATAAAAATAAAATTAAAAAAATTGGCATTTCAGTATAATAAACTTAAAAATCTGTAAAAGAAAAAATTTAATACTTTTATTTTCACAATATATTTTAAATAATTAGTTTTGATATAAACATTTAATAATTTCAATAATAAAGTTTTATTTACTTTTTCATTACAACAATTTATTATGAATAAAGACTACTATTAATTAATTATATACCAATTTCCATTGGTGTAGAATGTTGTGGGTCAAAAAAAAAAAAAAAAAAGTTTTTTAAATAAAGTTATAGGTGGCCAATTTTTTTTAATAAAAAAAAAAAAGTGTTGAAAAAATGAACAGAATTTTGAAGTCAAAATTGTCTTATTAATGCTTTCATAATACTAATAAGATGAAGATCAAATCATGAAATATATAAGTGATATACAATGGAGCTGCAAATTATGCTGTATCTAACTTTACAATTTCAATCATGTTATCCCAAAAAAAAATTAAAAAAAAAAACAAAACATTAAATTTCCAAATTTTATAATTGAAGAAATCTTTTTCTGAATGATATATACATGATTATGTATATATATTAATATTTTTTCAGTTTATGTTGAAAGCAAATATATTTTATTATTTAAGAGTAATGCTACGTTTTCTTGCTTCAATGAATGCATGAGTGAACACAATAAAATATACATAAATGTGTCCTCAATTTTCATTTATCATTTTTTAAATTTTGGTTATATATGTACAAAAAAGTATCTGTGTTATGTATATTTGCAGTTCAATAAACAATACGCATTCTATTCTAATCATTATTTATCATAGCTATATACTTTGAATGCAAGGAAGCTTGGAACAAAATATAGCGTAATTCGTGGCACCACTAGCAGTTAACTTATAGGAGAGAATGATTACACAATCTCATATATCTTAGCAGACTTATTTTAAGTTCTTTCTTCATTATATAATGTAGTTGTTAATAGTTTTACCATATACACCTGGGTCTCGTTTTATGCGGTAGATAGGTTCCTCAGAAAATGCGCACAAAAGAAATCGCACAAAAATAGACTTAACTTACCTTGAAAAAAGGGGGATACGTACTGTAATTTTCCAAAAATCGCATAAAAGCAAAGCAACAATGTAAAATTACTTTAACATTCGCATAAAAAAAAAAAATAGATATGACTAATAAAAAATTTCAAATTTGAAAAAAAATTGATACAAGACAAACTTTTTTACTTTTTATTAACGACAGTATTTAATTTTATTCAAAACAATATATTTTATGCGTAATTTACATTTTTTTCCATATATGTACGGTATTTTAATCATTATCGCTACTTGAGATATCAGATTCGTCATGATGTGATGTACTGTAACTTCTTAAACGAAGTCAAGAGGAAATACAACTAAAACGTTTTCCAATCGCTGTTGATTCTTCCCCATTTCGCCAAGCGATCTAAAATTGAAATTTTTGTTTACAAAGAAATTCATTTTTGTGGGTGTTTTTTTCTCTCCCTTAGAGTAAACTAAAAGTTGAAAATAAAAATAAGAACTTAGACTTACATTAATAAAAAGACATTGACTCACCACTGCTGGGCAAAATTTAATTAAAACTAACAATTAAAAATTAAATTCCGTTTAAAAATCAAATTTCATCGTTTCACATCAAATTGTTAATTACAATTAAAAATCAGATTTTAATTGTGCCCACCGTGATTACTCACCTTTTAAAAATAAACTGGCGGACACTAAATGATTAGATACTCTTTTTATAAAAAGCAAAAATAGAATATGATTTAAAATGCAAAAACAACAACATACATAGTATTTTTCATCTATAACGTTTGAACAGAGTTACATTATAGTCTTGTAAAATTTAATGTATGTATATAAAATGGGGAAATTCTGATTTTTATTGCATAAAATCTATTACAGTACTATTACAAAGCGCTGAAAATATTGAAATTATTAGATGGAAGTCGAACTCTGATAATGAACTATTACTTTAAATATGACGTGAGTGCGAAATTTATAATATTTAAAGTAATAGCGCATTATCGGAGCTCGATTTTTGATCTAATAATTTTTACCCCAAAAAAAGAAAATCGCATACAAAGTGTAACAGTAGCTGGGTTCAAACCCTGTTACAAGAAAGTGAATAGTGCGTATGCATTACCCTCAAATACAGGCATATATTCAAGCGGGCGATAAAGGGTTAAAAATATATAGTTATTCATATATATACATGCGTGAAATAAATTTTAAACTCTTTATTATTCTTTTTTTTTGTGGTTAGACAATAAATGGGATTGATTAGTAAGCATTATTTATTTAGAATGTTTTACTTTTAAAATATTACAAATTAACAAAATTACAGTTGTGCGCAAATATGTTATAAATTGTTTAGAATATTGATTTAAGTTTCAATTATATTTCAAATTAACGAGGGTAACGAAAAGGAAATATTGTTTGTGCCTTCAAGCAATTCTGTGTTTGAATCATAATCACTAATTACTGCAAAAATAAAATCCCAAAAAAAAGCCAAAGAATGTTTGACCAAAAAGAATAGATACCAGGAATGATGGCACCACCAAAACAATGGAAATGTAAATTAAAAGAAGGAAATGTAAATTAAAAGAAGTAAAAGTAATTTGCAAAGGAAAACCTATTGAAAGAAAAAGACTTAGATTGAAGATCCGATAATAAAAAAAAAAGAAAAATTTCCTTTGTCTGAGAAATGAAAATTAATTAGACAAAAAAATAATTAATGAGAATTTGAGAAAGGAAAAAGACAGATTTCAGTTAGATTATGACCGCTGAGAGAGACAGACTCATAAAGATATATATAAAAAAAAAATTTAACATGACGAGGTAAGGACCATACGTAAAGGGCTTCATCATCCGCAGCTGATGATAACTGACTCTAAACCGGCTGCTGCCAAAGAACCTAGCGAATACTTCGGATTGCTGAACATAAAATGAAATAGAAAAGAATCGTACGTCCCAAAATATGAATTTATTTGATTTGAAAATTATATTAGACAAGAATGCACTTACAGCTTCGCCCTTACTTATGGACATCTAAATATCGGACTCTGTAGAAATAAATTATATATTGCGCTTTCATAAGGCAACTTCAAATACTACTAGATCACGGAAATCCACTTGATATGCTTCATTACATTCTGATCCCATACCCCGGGGTTTCGTCAGGTAAAGTGAACTCTGTTTTTATATAACTCAGAATTGCTTATAGCTATCCTCGAAAATAACAAACTTTCTTAAATTGTTTCATAACATAAAATTATTGCGTACAACTGTATAGTAAAAATGTTTTTTCTTATATATATAAATTAATATGTATTTATTCTAAATTAAATGTTTTATTGTTTCATTTATGATTTGGGAACTTATTATATATTTTAAATGGGAGGGATAAGAATTGATTTACGTAGATAGCGTTTAGATATTAATAATAAAATGTAGTACAGATTTACCTTTGCGTTAGAATTATTCAGTAATTATCATTTACGTTTTCTAATTACTTCATTTGCCAAATTAAGTCCAATGATTCAAATATGTCCGCGGTAAATGGATACGTCTATAAGTGCATTATAAATTAATTACAAACCTATATTTTTTTTGTGTGTTATTATCTCCGTTCATCCGCTAGGTTTCCCTCCCCACCCTGGGAGTGAGTTAGCCTGGGTCAGGCACCTCGTTAATCGGGAAATATAATTCTCACTGTAACAGTGAGTTTGGCGCTTGAGTCATCGATAAATCTACGCTCATAAATATATTCTCCCGTAGACATTTTTTTTATATTTAGATCTTATTCAAGATACAAGGGCTACCGGAAACTTTTATTCATTTATCTTAAATCCCATTTACGCAACACTTAAAATTTGCGTCAAGTAAACAATACTCCTATGAATAATTCGTATCAGAATTTTCTTTGGTGGGTAATATTTAAATATTACCTACAGGTGTTATGGCGACTACAGCCATAGAAATTCCATCTAGTCTACGGTTTAGCTTACTTGTCCAATTCTTGAGATCTATATTATTTGGTTTAAGTTCTCCAACGTCGGATATAGACATGAGAAAGGGGTTGCCCGTAAAAAAAGATATTAAGAAGAAACATGGATCGCATTAAATAAATCCATATAAAAAGAGACCCGGGTGTATCTTTTTAATCAAACTGATTGTCAACCAGCAATGATTTTCCATATCTTTAATATCATTGATGTAAATGTTAAAAACAATAGAAATAATGGATTCCCTTCACAATTTAAAAGCAAATGATTAATCAACAAATATATATATATATTTTTCTGTCATTTATAGTTTGCTGATAACGTAAAGCACTTGATAACTTTAATAAAAATCAATGCCATCTCCATTCTAAAAACTATTTCAGATCAATTTTTTTTATAAAAAAATCCTGAAATTCAATTTTATTAGTATTTGGTGTGACTTGGCCATGACTGTATCATTTTCAAAATTGCCTCTTAGATATTTGGTTTCTATTTAAAAATCAATTCATAATTTCTTACTTTGTGAAAAGCTCAAAGTAGTCTGTCTTATAATTATAACAGAATTTGGCAATCTAGCCAATCATTTGTTACTCTCACTACTTCCTGTTGGGTATCTCTCGTATCTGCATTTGTTTTTATTGCAGATAATCCAATGACATCAATTTTAAAAAGCATGCTTATTATTATTTTGTATGCTTTTAAATTTGAATCTTGAACTACTTTTTTTTATATTTAGTTTCTAAACTTTACACAATTATATATATTTTTCAAAAATTCTTGTGCAATTTCAAATAATTAAAAAAAAAAAAGTGTGATCATCAGTATCAATCGTATAACCAAAGATTTAAGTTTTAAAATGATCAATTAGTATAAAAATATAATATAATACCAATGTAGCAAATATTTATTTTCAAATAAATAAAACAAATTGGAAGGGAAAAACAAGTAATAATTGATGCCAGAAATAGTAATTTATTATAAAATAGATGTTTGCAAGAATCAGTATATGTGATTTAGGAGATAAAAATAATCTTAATTAAAAGTGAATATTAATACATGACCACATAAACATCTTACAATAATGAAGACAAAAGTTGTACAACTTGTAAAAAAAAATTATGATGCCAAAATACAATGAATAGATGAGATGAAAAGCTAGTTGAAATAATATATATCTTAGGAAAATGACAAAATTTTCCTTCCTTCACACAGTAGTTATAATGCATAAAATGTGAAAATTTTAGAACAATGAGTGAATACATAAGACTGAATGTCAAGATGAATTGGAGCATTTTAAATTCCAATATTTCACACAAATGTTCCTCAATATTATAAATAAATCTAAATCGCATATAAAAATTAAGCAATGCTAATGACTAGAATAATATTAGTTATAAAAATAAATTAAATGTTTAGATATATTTAAAAAATCCAGTAAAGGAAGAAATATGGAGAAAAAAACAAATTTATGATATAATTATTTATAAAATAAAATTGGTATCACAGAAAATTATTAAAATTGTAAATTGGTATGTTACATTTTAAAGTTTGTTAACATTATTTTAAATCATAATTTTAAATAATTACAGTAGGGACTGCTTCAATAAAGTAATTAATTTTAGTTCTAGGTCATCCATTCTAATAAACACTGAAATACAGGCCCATGACATAAACCCAAAACAACCACTTAAACAACAGCAAAAAAAAAAAAACGGACATGAAATCAAAAGTATATGTACAAATACATATCAATAATAATGAAAACTAAAATTCATAGATCATTGATTTCAAAACTTATGCTTCCTTGCTTGAAAAGTATTTTTTTAAATTAAATTTCTTGACATAATATTTAGCAACTTTATTTTTGCTATAAAACTTTATGCAATCCAATTCTTTCCCAAACATTTGGTGCATCTTTACTGGTAATAAATCCTGCAGCATAAATGCACTGGGAATCTTAAAAATAAGTTCCTCAAAAAAATTGCCTGGTCTTTCACAAATGATGATGTTATTGATGCAATCAATTATCATTTGTTTTGTTTTTGATTAATATACTTAGCAAAAATTTCTATTTATTTCATTATGTTAAAATGTAAACTATTAAATCTGAAAATCCATTCTTTAACTGTGCACTGTTTAATTCACATTTTATAAATGTCGCACATCACTGATCAAGTCATATTGTACTCAGAACTGAAATTTTTGCTTTAACATTGATCAGTTTTTTGATATTTTTCAGATATTAAAATTTGTAAGTATAAGTAAAAAATAGTCAAAATTAACTGCAAATGAAATACTAAAGATTAATAAACTCATAAAATATAACCTAAGATATCTGAGGCATTATTTAAAGCTGCAACATTCTGAGAAATGCTGTGCACATAGTTGCTATATCAGCCAAAAGTGTTAAGTATATCATTTAATATTTCAGACATGATTTTTTTTACTTCAATAGTGATCAAATTTTTGAAGCTATTTTTCTGGCTCATGATTAAAACTACTAATATTTGTAAATATATAAAAATTCTACTTTTATGGCTTGGAACTAAAATTATTATAGTATATTTACAAATAGAAATAGTTAAGTGCACATTTAGTATTCATTATAAGTATCTACATTTGTTGTATAAATCTTAGTGAGAAAAAGTATTAGTTATATAATTTGTTCATTCTAAGTCTTTGTTGACCAGACTTCACTATTTACTCAAAGATGTTTTAAAACTAATCCAATAAAGAACAATAGAGAGGATTAAACAATAAAGATCTCGAAAAATTGTTAAGTAATAAATAAAGAGAAAAAAAAGTCTTATTTTAAAATTATTATTAAGTTTAAATTATTGGCTTAAAATAGTTATATTAAAAAGTTAATTGTCCAAAAAAAAAAAAAAACACATTCAAATTCATGTATTTCATATATGCATATAAAATTTATAAATAATGATAATTAATCAATTACAAGTTTTGCATTACAAATCAATGAATAAAATTAATAATATATATATTGTAATGATAAGAGATAAAGCAGGGTTGAAGGAAATCATCAATATCCAAGCAATGAATAATCAACAAAAGCATCACTATTATAGTGAGCATAGAAAACGATCAAAGCCATCAGCATTACCAGCAACGGTTATGAAGTCATCATCAGTCATCCATTGCGATCAGAATTAAAAGCTACTGTATAAATTCTAGGCTAATCATTATCTAGTCAGTAGCATGCACATATGTAAGTGCTAAAAATTAAAAATGCTGGGATCATTGTATTAATGCTGATTATCATCAATGCTCAGGGTCAAAAAGACCAATGAGAATACAGCTATCAATAAACTAACTATCAAATCTATAATTAAAGTATGTGGATTTAAAATGTGATGTTGTGACCATAGCACCATTCAAGTAATTCTAGAGAACCATCTGAATATACACACATATACCCATACATATATATTGCCAATACTGTTATTCCTGAACTAAAATTAGAATTGCAAGACCTCTAGGGAGTGTGAACAACAAATCTCTTACAAGTACAATTCTCCAATGAAAAGTCAGGTGCACACCCTAGTAATTAACGGAATAGATAGCTAAAAGAATAAAGACAAGAAAGAATTTCAGAAAGTATTATTTTTTAAACAAATATTTAATCAAATTATTTAAAAAAAAAAAAAAATCAGCAAATGTTACTATGACAAACCTAAAATTAACACACACAGTGACCAACCCTATAACACATTTAAATATTACCCCCTTCTGATTCTACCTAATTAACATTCAATTCAAATGAGCTATTCCCTTACAGTAATCAACCTTCCCGAATAAAAAAAGAAAATTTTAATTTGAACCTTAACTTGATAAAAAAAAATCTTTTTAGCACATTACAAAAAAAAAAATTTCAATTATTATTTCATAAGTGTACATTCTACATCACTTAATTTTAGCAGTGATTTTTCCCCCCACTCTTTTTGTACTTGCCTAGTCGAGTATCAATCCAAGTAGATCTTACATGTAGTAGTTTAGTCACCTCTTGGCTCCAGAATTTTTTTTCTTTTCTTGTTATAGCTTTCTCAACAGTTTATTTACTCATTTAGCTTTTTTCTTTCTTTTCTTTTGTAACTCCAGGTTTCCAGTTTAACAATTATTTTCATTTCAGGTTCACATAAATTGAGTCAGCCATATTGGATGGATCAATATGTAAGACCAATTAAAAGTTTCTGACTGGAATTTTCCTTCTCCTATATATTTTTTTTTGCAAGACTGGTTACATAGTTGGATCAATAACGTTTAGTTTTTAAGATAAGCTTTTTTTATATAACTGAAACGAATTCAATCTAGCATCAAGTTTTCGAGTTAAGTTTCTGAAAAAAAAAACAATCCTGATCTTAAATTTTTCTATGAATAGAATGTTTCTTTTTAATTAAATCATTTAATAATATGATCCATTATCAAAAAACCATTTATGGTCTTTCTTTTCAGTGAATTTTCTTGTGTATATGATTGGGAAAATATCTACTTTAAAAAGCAATTATCATTTTTAATGTTGGAGCGTATTAATCTACGATCTGTCCAACAATCTTAACCTGTAAGGGCTTGTGTAGTGTAAACTCTTGTATTACGATTACTAACAATAATTTAATTTATTAATTGCCATAGTCTTAAGCGTGGATGTGTCCATGTTTCTTTGTAGTGGGTTTTCTGCCTAAAGAAAGTAATGCTTAATTAATAAATATAAAATGTTTTTTATTTTGCAACAAACTCTATTCAAACCGAATGAAAATTATATATTTGAAAAATTAACCTTACAATTTAGACCTTGATTCAGTTATGTTAAAGGCATTCTTAAAAATCCTATCCTTTCACATAGTCATATGCACTCATTCTATCACTGCAACCTAAACCACATTAAATTGCTTTATGTTTTTTTTTATTCATTAAAACTTTCAAATTTCACAAATTTAGTGATCAAGTGTAACAATATTTAGAAGGTTCTTAATTTTAAAATAATTATTATTAATTTAATGGAAAAAAAAAAAATTGTATTCTGCACTGTTCATAATAATAAAAAAGGCTTATTTATTTGTGAAATAATGAAAACCAAAAAAAAAAAAAACCAATTGAATTAAAAAAATTGTTGAAAATAGATACAGTAACTTTTACTGTTGTCATCACTTTTATTGAGGGATTGTGAACACAAATTCCAGTTTTTATATATAAAAATAAATATTTCATTGACTCTTCATAACTGCGCAATTCTTATTTTTTTTTTTATTATTGATACTTAATTTATTTAAAATCTTTAAATTATACGATATGAGTAAAAATATTAAGTGTCTATATTGTAAATATATATGTTAAGCACTATACATTTAGAGCAGGAATGGCCAAGATGTTGACCGAAGTCAATGTGAACATTGACAAATCACAGTGATAAATTCAGAGCTGATTTGAATATAAAAAAAGTAAAAATTCAAAATTATTCTCATTTTAAAATGGTTAAATTTAAAATAACACCTGTCATTATTGTCAATCTCAAAAATAAACCCAGGTTGGAAGAAGTTACCAAATTATATTATTTTTGTGTAACATTGCTGTTTTCCAAGGAGAAATGAAAATAACTTGGAGAAACAAGGATTTTAATGAACTGATTTTAAAACAAAAAAGTTGAGACTTTTTAAACAATTTGTCTAGCTAGCAAATAACTCCCAAGGTGATTTAAAAAGAATACAGGACATCGAACCTTATTTTTTTCCTGGTTTACAGTTCAAAGCCCTGAAAAAAACAGTCGCCCTCAGATAAACTTTCACCAAAAAAGTAGCCCCCAACGGCTAAGTTTGGCAGAGAATAATACAACAAATAAATATTATAAACAAAGTACAAGCTATTTTCCATTAATTTAAACCATAATCTCAATACAAAATTATAACTAATAAACAAGCCCACTTAGTTTATTATATATCAACAAAAATACTAACAATAACCATTACAATTGTTGTACTTATTACATTTGTTCAAAGCTAAGCAAAAAAAGCTAATATAACAAATAAAAAAATATTAAATATTACAAAAACAAGATGTGGTGACCATGCGCTTAATAAGAATTAATGTTTAAAAACAAGATGAGTAAAAATGATGAACTGTCAAAGAAAAAAGTGCAAATAAAGGCATAAACAAATTGAAATTTCTTCTATATGACACACCAATGGAAATAATTATCATAGAACTATATATATTTTAAATCAAATTAATTATTTTAATATTAAAATTATAAACAAATTAATAAACAAAATAGAATTAAAAATTACTAATTCAGAGAAACTTGCTTCTTCTTCATTTTCCTCATTTTCTTGATTTTGTTTTTTCAGCAGAAATGTTTTCTTCCACTGACTATTGTCCTCTCCTTCACCAGCTTTGCGCAATTTAAAATTTGATTTTGAACGAAGGCGTTCTTCTTGTTTTTTCCATTCATCCAAAGTCATCTCTCTAATTTCTTCTACTTCTGGAGTTTGTTCTGGTTCTTCATTCTCTTCGGGTTCACTGATATAATAAACAAAAAATATTTAAATGAATAGTTCATAATACAGCACAACTACCAATAATATATTACATATTCAAATTAACATTTCCTTACAAAAAAAAAAGTTAAATACAAACATATAAAATTTCTTAAAAAAATGAATAAAACTGACAAGTAATTCTGCTTATGCAAACCTTTACCTAAGAATCTTAACACAATGATTGCAGATATGTTTAAATAAATTCTTTTCAGAAGCTAAGTTAATCATTTTATCTAGAACTTGATTTATAATACGCATTTAAAAAAATGAGTTCTCTATCATATTGTGGATAAGTAGTAAAAAAATAATCAGAGATCACTCATAAATCTTCAAGTATAAAAAATAATTAACTAATGCTATTTATTTTCCTGAACACACGCAAATAATTTGCTTATTTCTGCTTATATTTACAAAATAAACTATCAAACTTAACAATTTTTTTTAAAAAAATAGGCCATTAATTCCAATGTATACAAATACTACCATCAAACAAATTCAGTAGCATTTTAAAATAAATCTAGACTGTAAAAACTAATTTATATATCTATGAATATTATTCTCTAACCCTATCAATGTTTTAAAACCATACTATTTTATGTTTATTGTCAAGATTACTTCTAGTTATTCTTACATATATATATATATTATAATCAAACTTATCTCAAATTCATAACTAACCCAGACTAGTCAAAGAAAATACTCTAAAACATAACCAATGGTTTTCGCTGTTACAAGCAGACTTCTCAAGTGTAAAACTTGAGAATTATGCTCATAACAGTAAAATCAATAAATTTTTCTTTTAGTCCTTTACACTTTAGAAATCTGCTTGTAGCAATGAAACCATTGGTTGTGTTTTAGAGTTTATTTTCTTTGGCTAGTCTGGGTTTGTCATGAATTTGGGGAAAGTTTGATTATTTTATTGAGTAAAATTTAACTTTAGGTGTTTAATGTTTATATATTATATAATTTATGTATATTATCAAATACAGCGAAGTATGCTGTTTCGATCTCTAAGACTTCAATTTATACACTATTAAAAAAAAAAAAAAATCCATTGAAATTCATATAATTAAATTTTAGAGAATCTCATTAATGGTAGGGGTTTTTTTCTTGCCAAATATATTGTTCTGAAATTTCAAACATGAGCTTTCAATCATGTTTTCTTCATGATTTAAATAGAATCATTAGCGTAGTTTTAAGCATATGTAGAAAATTTTTCTTGGTGGTTTTTATTTTTCTAAAAAGGGTTATATGCAATACCAATTTTTTTATTAAAACATATTGTAATATAATGAGTAATAAATCCAAAAACAGGTATAAAAGTACTTTCATTAAATGAGATCAAAAAAATTGCTTTAATAAGGAAATCATTTTGTATTATTGGCTTATGCCTCAAAAGAATGAATCAAGAAATTATAAAAAGACAAGCAGATTTGTGCCACTATTGCATGTATCACTGAGACAGCTCAGTTATAACTAAAGAGATAATTTTTTGACTAAAATAAAAAAAGTCTTAAATCTATGGTTAAATGATTCGAATGGTGAGAACGTTTTGGTTGACGATCTTGTATTGCACAGAAACTTTTAAATCGTTATGTAAAATTTCGCTGAGAATCTAGATCATGCAATTTCAAGCTTTTTACTGCAAATAGAGAATAACTGTATAGATTCTGAAACTGTTGCAACTATGTTTTTGTTAATATTTAAAAAAATTATTGAAGAAAATAAATGCCTGAAAAAGGTATTTAATTGTGAATGATTAAACACAGAGTACTATAAATATATACGTAAATGTGCTTTCTCAATTTATAATCTAAATTTATAT